>MU774266.1:51586-75431 GCA_026770625.1 Nicotiana glauca
ATATATATATATATATATATATATATAAAATTTACAAGAAATTGCCTTAGATAAATTTTTTTTTTTAAAAATAGGCTAGGCTCAATTAGGCCTATTTGGGCCCGGGTCCGGCCCACTTAGCCCGGGACCATTAGTTCGTGGGTCCGGTCCCGTGTCTGATTCCCATATTTTCGTGTGCTATAGCCCACACTATCCGTCGTTGGCCCTTGGCCCCTGGACCCGGATTGCCTAATATTTTTTCGTGATATCAAATACGACCTTAGTAACCATAGTCACCGCACCACCATGACCAAATTATATTTTTGGCATTTTACGACCATAAAATTGGAATTCCGCCTGATTTTCATATTTTCGTGTACTATAGCCCATGCCATCCGTCGTAAGCCCTTGGCCCCTGGACCCGGATCGCCTAATATTTTTTCGGGACATCAAATACGACCTAAGGAACCATAGACACCGCCCCTCCATAATCAAATTACATTTTTTAGCATTTTACCGCCATAAAATCATAATTCCGCCCGATTGCCATATTTGGTTTAATTCTCATTGACCATAGTCTCTTTTAACTGCATGTGACTCTCTTTCACCACCAGAAATTTGGCTCTCTTTCACCACTAGAAATTCGGCAAAAACCGATCAAATTTGGTCAGTCAAAAAACCGACCAAAGAAATTTGAATTTTCAAAATATTTTAATTTTTAATTTTTTTTTTTTTACGAAAACGACCAACTTTGGTCGGTTTTTTTTTGCGCAAAAATGCGAAAAACTATTTTTGAGTCCCGCGAAATTAATTTTTCAACAAACCGACCAACTTTGGTCGGTTTTTGCAATTCAAATAAATAAAAATAAAAAATAAAGAATCCGACCAACTTTGGTCGGTAAATTCGACCGGTCATTTTAAAAAATCGACCAACTTTGGTCGGTAATTTTATTATTTAATAAAACCGACCAACTTTGGTCGTTTATTTTCGTGCGAAAATACAATTAAAGAGTAAATAAAAAATAAGACAATCTTAAAACAAAATGCACCAATGGTTTAGTGGTAGAATAGTATCCTGCCACAGTACACACCCCGGTTCGATTCCCAGTTGGTGAATCTTTTGATTATATAATTAAAATACCGATCAACTTTGGTCAGTTTTTTTATGCGACCAATCTTGGTCCTTTTACCTTTGCGAACAACCTTAGTCGGTATACTAAAACGACCACTAAAATAGCGACCAAGCGTGTTTGGACGCGTTTTGGTCGGTAATTTGCCAAAACCAACCAACGTTGGTCGGTTTTTATGATCGCTAATTACCGGATTCTAGTAGTGTTTCCACATTCATTAAGTGAGAGACCTTTGTTATTATGTCAAAAACCAGTTAGATTCAAATTACCTCTTGTAATTATATGTAAATCAGGAGCAATAGTATGATGAACCATTGAATCTTACCGGTCCTTACAAAGGAAGAAGAAATATAAATAAAAAGAGCACAGCTCCAACAATCAATGAACTATGCGGTAGAATTCAGTGGTAGAATTACTACCTTGCATGTTAACAACTATAAATGTTTCATACACCCCATAAAAAAAGTTAAAAGAAAAAAAACAACTACATAAAAATAAGGTAAAACTTAGAAAACATGTTACTACTTCACTTTTCTGTAATTCTATTTATACTAATAAATTTCTCTTAACAAGCCACTAGTGGCTCTATTTTATGTTAAACCACAGGGCTCTAAGGCAAAAAAAAAAAGGAATAATTAAGAAAAAAATGGAAATTAAGTGTGGCTTCTGGACATGCTCTTGAGAAATGTTGAACTTTTTGTGAGTTCTCTGAGTGGTTTTTCTTGAGAAAACCCGAAAACTCACGGGAAACACAGGCTATAATAAAGTACATAATACGACTCTAACATCCGGAAATGTCTACATCAACGAAGTACAGGATAGAATAAGAGGGAGACTCTTCGGTCTGCGGACGGGGCAGATATACCTCAAGTCTCCGAGAACTCTCCTGAATCACTGGTAGTGTGCCTGAACAGAGGTACCTGGATCTGCACATAAAAAACATGCGCAGAAGAGACGTGAGTACACCACAGCGGTACTCAGTAAGTGCCAAGCCTAACCTCGGTCGGGTAGTGACGAGGAAGGTCAGGGCCCTACTGAGATTAAACATAGTAAATAATAAGATAACAGAAACAGTGTAAATAAAGTCTGCAGCGATAATCTAAAACAAATAAATACGGAAACAGTAATAGAAAACAAAGGTAACAATACAAGGAATAGTAGTTGGGGATCTCCCAGTATCCCGAGGATCTCGTGGTATCCTCATCATGCACATCAGGGATCTCTTGGTATCCCGAGGATCTCTTGGTATACTCATCATATACGCGGGGGAACTCTTGGTATCCCGAGGATCTCCTGGTATCCTCAATAAGTAAGTTGGGGATCTCTCGGTATCCCAATATATAGAATACATGTGCCAGGGATCTCTTGGTATCCCGCACTCTCAGTCCACAACATACCAAGTACATGGGGATCTCCCGGGAAACCGTCCCGTAGTCCCAAATTAAACACACAACAACGACAACTCATATTCTAAGAATAATTGCTGAATCGAAACAAGAAATGGTAATTTCTAGCCTAACATGCTTCACAGAGTGCAAATAATACAGTTAATCAATTAAACAAGTAAGTCAGCTAAACATGCTTCTCTAAGCTAGCACAAGTTGAACTAACAGTCTAAAATAAACAAGTAATCAGGAATTTCAATTTAAATATTTCAAGTAGAAACGGGTTTACAACAATTAGCTCAAGTACGCACTCGTCACCTCACATACGAGGCATTCAAATACCAAGAATCATGTCCTAAGGGGAAAGGTTCCCCACACAAGGTTAGACAAGTCACTTACCTCAAATCGGTACAAAATCAACTGCGAAACAACGCCTTTGCCACGAGTATCCGACTCCGAATGACCCAAATCTATTCAATTCAATTACATAACGTAAATAACATCGCAAGCAACTGATTTCATTATTAAAATTAAAGCTAAGGCGCGAAAATAGGTAAAATAACCAAAACGCACCTCAGGCCAACGGCTCGGAATCGAATAATTTTAACATTTTCAGAACCCTCGTACTCTCACGAGTCTAACCATATAAAAATCTCCCAAATCGGAGGTCAAATGCCCCTTCAAAACACCATAATTAAGTCTAAGAAGTTTCATCCAATTTTCCCCAATTTTGACCTTAAATTCGAATTCTAATGTTGTATTTAACTAGATATTGATAGAAAACAACTAAATGAGGTTAAGGAAATATTACCCACTGATCTTCTCTTCAAAATCCACCCAAAATCGCCTTCTCCCGAGGTAAATTTCATTTTTTTCCCAACTTTTGAATTAAACCCTCGGATTTTACTGTTTCAGAATAGGTATTTCCACCTCTGCGGACACGGGACCGCTTCTGCTGTCCTGCATATGCGGACAAAGTGCCACTTCTGCGGCTTCCACTTTCCATTCCATTTTTCGCTTATGCGGTCTCTGAATCGCTGAAGCGATACCGCTTCTGCGAAAATTCGTTCGCTCCTGCGGACCCTGACCTTAAGCCCACACCTCGCTTCTGCGGCTGCCAAGCCACTTCTGCGGTTCCCAAGCCGCATAAGCGAAAATACCAGAAGCCTGCTGCAATTTTTCTTCCAACTCCATAACTTGCCCGTTGAGCATCCGAAACACACCCGAGGCCCCGACACCTCAACCAAAAGCACCAATACCACCTGATACCTTATTCAAACTTGTACCAATCCTTAAAACACCTAACACAACACCGGAACTCGATTAAATCAATGATTCAAGCCTAAGAATCCCAATTTAATCCAAAATACACTTTCAATTAAAAACCTAACCAACACACATCCGATTGACCTGAAATTTTGCACGCACGTCCCAAATGACATGACGGTGCTACAGCAACTTCCGGAATCCCGTTCCGACCTCGGATCAAAAATTCACTATATGACCGAAAACTTCAAAATTCTAACTTTCGGCATTTCAAGCCCAAATGAGCTACGGGCAACCAAAATACTCTCCGAACACGCTCCCAACCCAGAAATCACCTAACGGAGCTAACGGAACCGTCGGATTTCCATTTCGAGGCCGTCTTTACACTATTACAACTGCGGATCACTTTCCAACACTTAAGCTCTCATTTAGGACTAAGTATCCCAAAATACTCTGAATCCTAACACCGAACGTCCCGGCAAACCAAAGTAGCAGAAATGAACTTAAGGGAAGCAGTTAATGGGGGAATGGGGCATAAATTCCAAAAACGACCAGTCGGGTCGTTACAGGACCTGATGTCGCTGGTCCGTATAGAAGACGTGGGCTATAACACACGAAAATTTGGGTACCAGGCGATATTCCAGTTCTATGGCCCTAAAATATCACAAAAGGAGGAACGATCATGGCGAGGTGGTGACTAATTTTTTGTATGTCATTTTTGTTGGTCCGGTAAATTTTAGGTGGTTCGGGTCCGATGTCCTGGGCCCATGAAAACGGCGAGGGCTATAACACGCGAAAATTTGGGAATCGAGGGGAATTCCAATTTTAAGGCCCTAAAATTGCCAAAAAAGAGTAACGGTCATAGCTAGGCGGTGGCTATTATTTCTATGGTCTTTTTTGATGGCTCGACAAAATTTTAGGAGGTCCGTGTCTGGTATCCTGGGCCCATGTAGAATGCGTGGGCTACAAGTAAAGGTCATGGTGAGGTGGTAACTATTGTTCCTCTGGTCTTTTTGATGATTCGCCAAAATTTTAGGCGATCCGGGATCGAAAAATGTTTCTAATGATTGGATTGGGTTGGGGAGTGGTAAAAGGCCGAAGCCCATTAGCAATTAATTTGTTTCGTGCTATAAGTATCGGGCTCGGTCTAATAAAAATGAAAAGTTAAAAAGGAAATGAGCATGAAATTGATTTTTATTTCTTTAGTTTTATTTGTTTACTTTTACTATATTATCCTCTAGGAGCATGCTTAGGCCGACTATACGTGGGTAGGCAAGCTTTAGGATTTTGTTAGTCTTGAAGCGAGAGGTCGTTCTCGTATTGTATATATTATTATTCGGGGTATGCCCCGAAGAACTATGTAAATATTTTGGAGGCCTTGACGAGCATGGTGGAGAAGTCGTAGTATAGGTTAGCTTAGGATTTTTCTTTTCTTTTCCTTTTCATTTTCTTTTACTAGAAGGGGACGACTTTGAGCCTCTTTTGTGTTAAATTTCCCATTTCTGTGTCTATTACCTCAATTCGAATATTTTAAAAGCCAACTTGATCGAGTACACAACCGTGATTTTTACGGGACTTGGGGAGTGCCTAACACCTTCTCCCCGAGTCAAATGAACCCACTTACCCGAATCTCTGGTGCAAACTTAGTTTTGGAGTCTCAAGTGTTTTAAAAGAAAATTAAAAAAAAATTATTTTGAGAAAAACGGTGTCTTGACACACCAAAATCAAATGTCAGGCGGCGATTTTGAGTTAATCCTTTTGAACACAATTTTTTGTCACTTTCTAATTGAAAATCCTTTTCAAGCTTTACTAAATCTTTTTATTATTTTTAAGAGGGTTAAGTGAGGTTTGTTAAAAAAAATGGGTGTGACATTTTGTATCTGATTTATACATATTAAAAACAATTTTCATACAACGAATTATATATTATACAACTTATCTACAAATTATCTACAATTTTCGTAAATTATTTCTACTAAGTTATATACAACTGCAATATAATACCATTTAAATATAATTTTTATACAATGTTGTTCAACTTTCATACAATAGTTAAATGAATAAAAGAAAAATAAATAAATAACAGAATATATTTTTTTTACAATTTATCTATAATTTTTCTACAATTTCTGCAATATAATGTATGTCATGTCTTCTTCTTCTTCTTCTTCTTCTTCTTCTTCTTCTTCTTCTTCTTCTTCTTCTTCTTCTTCGACTTTCAATCCGAAATTCAGCCAAAACCAAGTCTAATCTTCACCAAAATCACTCAAAATTGAGATATAAACTCCAAACCATATTCCCAATTATTTGCAATAATATTCAATCCAAACAAATAATGATTATTGAAAACTCAAATTTAAATTCAAAGCTTCAAAGCTTTTTAATGGCTGTCAATGGTGGAATTGCTGCTCTCTTTTCCTTTGCTTTGTATTACTGAAATTTGTATGTAATTGCATTTGATGTAGAAGAATTATAGAAGATTTAGTCCTTTTTGATTTGTGAATTATTGAAGAATAATCAATTCGTTTTTGAATTGTAGAAGAATAATTGTGTTTGATGTAGAGACGCTAAATTTGAAACGAAACTGGTGAAGAAGATTAATGTGCGTGATTTGCATTGTGGAAGATCTGGAAGAATATTTAATCCGTCAATTTTAGCGCGCCTAAATAAGGAAGCCTACATCTACAATGATTCTTTATTTAATGCATTGTCTATATTTTGTACAAATACTATTAGCATAAAGGGTAATATGCAAACTATGAACATATTTGGTAATATAGTTTCCTATATGGTATAAGAACGAAAATTTCCCATATACATATATGTCTTTTATCCACCTGAATGATTGTGATGTGAAATGGCTTCTTTTGAAGTCTTTAGATGAAGATTTTGGTAAGTGAAAGGTAAAGTAGATAGAATTTAGAAGCCATTTTAATTGACGGTGTGAAAATGTAGGTCATGTGAAACCTACAAAATATCATGTGACTCCATGTGTTTGATCACTTTTATTTTATTTTATTTTATTTTATTTATTATTATCTGAAATATCCATGAACTTTCACAGCACATGAGATTACAACAACAACAACCCAGTATAATCCCACAAGTGGGGTATGGGGAGAGTAATATGTACGCAGACCTTACCCTTACCCCGGAGGCAGAGAAGCTGTTTCCAGGAGACCCTCGGTTCAAGACATCAACACAACACATGAGATTCAGATACAAAAAGCTACAGAACTATTTACTTAAGTCTGTCTTCATCTTCTTTCAATGAGCATGTCTAGATGCACAAACATCCTGTGCGACTCATTAAGAAATTATAAAGGCACCTCAAACTTTCTTTGTTATGGCATGAGATCCTTCCTAGAATATGTCAAATGTTTACTGTTTAATATTCTTTTTCTTAAGGTGCATATGACCAGGGCAGATTTAGGATGGCGGGAGGGTTTTCACTCGAACTCTCTTTGCGATAAAATTATACTGTAAATAAAAGGTAAAATCTAATTTGTACCTCTATATATTATTTTTGGATCCTTTTTATACAACTCAAGAATATAATTTAGTGGTCAAGAGAATTCAGTTCTCTTTTAACTGCATGTGACTCTTTTTCACCACTAGAAATTCGGCAAAAAACCGACCAAATTTGGTCAATCCAAACACCGACCAAAGTTGGTCGGTTTTTCAAAATATTTTGATTTTTTATTTACGAAACCCGACCAACTTTGGTCGGTTTTTTTGGCGCAAAAATGGAAAAATTATTTTTGAATCCCGCGAAATTTATTTTTAAGTAACCGACCAACTTTGGTCTGTTTTTGCAATTCAAATAAATAAAATAAATATTAAAAAACTGACCATCGGCCGGTCATTTTAAAAAATCGACCAACTTTGGTCGGTAATTTTATTATTTAATAAAACCGACCAACTTTGGTCGGTTATTTTTGTGCGAAATATAATTAAAGAGTAAATAAAAAATAAGACGATCTTAAAACAAATTGCACCATTGGTTTAGTGGTAGAATAGTACTCTACCACAGTACACACCCTGGTTCGATTCCCAGATAGTGAATCTTTTGATTATATAATTAAAATACCGGCCAACTTTTGTCGGTTTTTTATATGCGATCAACTTAGTCGCTAATTAGGACCTTGGTCGGTATACTAAAACGACCAGTAAAATAACGGCCGAGCGTGTTTGGACGCGTTTTGGTCGGTAATTTACCAAAACTGATCAACGTTGGTCGATTTTTGTGGTCTCTAATTACCGAATTTCTAGTAGTGTTTCCACATTCATTTAAGTGAGAGACCTTTGTTATTATGTCAAAAACCATTTACATTCAAATTAGCTCTTGTAATTATATGTAAATCAGGAGCAATAGTATGATGAACCATTGAATCTTACCAGTCCTTACAAAGGAAGAAAAAATATACTCCATCCGTTTCAATTTATGTGAACTCATTTGACTGGACACGGAGTTTAAGAAAAGAGAAAAGACTTTTGAACTTGTGGTGTAAAATGAGGCACATATATTTTGTGTGGCTATAAATCATTGCATAAAGGTAAATTGTTTCCAAATAAGGAAAGGGGTCATTCTTTTTGGCTCGGACCAAAAAGAAAATAGATTCACATAAATTGAAACGGAAGGAGTGTATAAAAAGAGCACAACTCCAACAGTCAAAGAACTATGCACTAGAGTTCAGTGGTAGAATTACTACCTTGCATTTTAAAAACTATACAGATTTCACACACCCCATAAGAAAAAGTTAAAAGGAAAAAAAAAAAAAAGCAACATAAAGATATGGTAAAACTTAGAAAACATGTTACTACTTCACTTTTCTGTAATTCTATTTACTTTTACTAATAAATTTCTCTTAACAAGCCACTAGGGGCTCTTTTATGTTAAACTACAGGGCTCAAAGGCAGAAAAAAAAAAATAATTAAGAAAAAAATGGAATAATATATTTATATATGCGTGTAGCCGTATGTAGTATTAAGTACATAGTCTATGAATATCGGCTATGAACCGTAAATCGTTTGGTCGAGCGACCAACTGTGTAACTTTGCCCTGCTTAATGGAGAATGATTGCAACAAACCGAGTTGTATTTGTTTCGCACATTTCGAGGATGTGGGAAAAACGGTGGTTTATTATTGGCTTACTCTTATATTTTTACCCATCTATTATGCAGAATCCTCTTATACCGATTAATTCAGATTCCCGCTGTATAAGACACATAATGGGAAGTGCTCCCTGTCACAAGTTTCTCCAATCTCAAGGCTCGAACTTGAGACGTCTAATTAAGTTTCGCACATTTCGATGATGTGGGGAAAAAGGTGATTCACTGTAGGACAGATCCTTGTCCAACTGGGCTGAAGTGAACTCAAACACATGAGACGGATCACCGTGATAACTCCGAAGCATCGAGACATGAAATACCGGATGAACCCTGGCCAACCTGGAAGGTAAAGCAAGCTCATAAGCAACCTCCCCATCTCGCTTCAAAATCTCAAAAGGGACAATGAACCTCGAACTCAACTTCTCTTTCTTCCCAAATCTCATGACGCCTTTCATAGGCGAGACCCGAAGCAGAACCCGCTCACCAACCATAAAAGAAACATCACGAACCTTTCGGTCCGCGTAACTTTTCTGTCTGTACTGGGCTGTACGGAGTCTGTCCTGAATCACCTTAACCTTCTCTACCGCATCCTGGACCAAATCAGTGCCCAACAGCCTGGCCTCACCCGACTCAAACCAACCTACCGGAGATCTGCATCTCCTACCATATACAGCCTTATACGGTGCCATCTGAATGCTGGACTGTTAACTATTATTGTAAGCAAACTCAGCCAATGGCAAGAACTGATCCCAAGACCCTCTAAACTCAATCACGCACGCACGGAGCATATCCTCAAGAATCTGAATGGTGCGCTCGGACTGTCCGTCTGTCTGAGGGTGAAATGTTGTACTCATAGTCACCTGGGTACCCAACTCCTGCTGAACTGCTCTCCAAAACTGTGATGTAAACTGAGTACCCCTGTCTGAGATGATGGAAACTGGAATGCCGTGCAGACGGACAATCTATCTGATGTAAATCCCCACTAACCGCTCCGCTAAGTCAGTAGTACACACCGGTATGAAATGAGCTGACTTGGTCAGCCGATCCACAACAACCCAAATAGAATCGAATTTCTTTGCAGTCAAAGGGAGAACAACTACAAAATCCATAGTGATCTTCTCCTATTTCCACTCCGGAATCTCCATGTGCTGAAGTAACCCTCCCAGTCTCTGGTGCTCAGCCTTCACCTGCTGACAGTTGAGGCATCTAGCTACAAACCTCGCTATGTCCTTCTTCATCCGCCTCCACCAGTAATACTACCTCAAATCCTGATACATCTTCGCGGTACCCGGATGGATGGAGTACCGCGAACTATGAGCCTCTGTCAATATCAACTCCCGAATATCATCAACATTAGGTACACAGATCCGACTCTGCATCCTCAATACCCCGTCATCTCCAATAGTCACATCCCTAGCATCGCCATGCTGAACTGTGTCCCTGAGGACAAACAAATGAGGGTCATCATACTACCGCTCCCTGATACGATCGAACAATGAAGACCGAGAAACCACACAGGCTAGAACCCGACTGGGCTCCGAAAGATCCAATCTCACAAACTGACTGGCTAAGGCCTGAACATCCATCACCATGGGTCTCTCTGAAACTGGTAAATATGCCAAGCTCCCCAAACTCTCCGCCCAACGACTCAAGCCATCGGCTACCACATTGGCCTTGCCCGGGTAATAAAGAATAGTAATATCATAATCCTTTAGTAACTTCAATCATCTCCTCTGGCGCAAGTTCAGATCTTTTTGCTTGAACAAGTGCTGTAAACTCCGACGATCCATGTAAATCTCATAGGTTACGCCGTACAAATAATTACGCCAGATCTTCAAGGCATGAACAATAGCAGCTAACTCAAGGTCATGGACAAGGTAGTTCTTCTTATGTATCTTCAGTTGTCTGGACGCGTAGGCAATCACCCTACCGTCCTGCATCAGCACCGCTCCAAATCCGACCCGTAAGACATCACAATAAACTGTATAGGACCCCGAACCAGTAGGCAATATCAGAATAAGGGCTGAAGTCAAAGCTGTCTTGAGCTTCTGAAAGCTCGCCTCACACTCATTTGTCCATTGAAATGGAGAACCCTTCTGGGTCAATCTAGTCATAGGGGCTGCAATTGAAGAAAACCCCTCCACAAAATGACGGTAATAACTTGCCAGGCCAAGGAAACTGCGAATCTCTGTAGCTGAGGAGGGCCTAGGCCAACTCTGCACGACCTCCACCTTTTTCGGATCCACCCGAATGCCCTCACTCGATACCACGTGGCCTAGGAATGCCACAGAACTCAACCAAAACTCACATTTTGAGAACTTTGCATATAATTTCTTCTCTCTCAGGGTCTGAAACACTATCCTCAGGTGTTGCTCATGATCCTCCCGACTCCGGGAGTATACAAGAATATCATCTATTAAAACAATGACGAACGAGTTGAGGTAGGGCCTGAATACACTATGCATCAAATGCATAAAAGCTGATGGGCATTGGTCAGCCCAAATGACATAACAAGGAACTTGTAATGACCATACCGAGTCCTGAAAGCAGTCTTGGGGATATCCGGCTCCCGAATCTTCAATTGGTGATAACCTGAGCGCAAATCAATCTTAGAAAACACCTGTGCGCCCTGAAGCTGGTCAAATACATCATCAATACGAGGCAAAGGATATCGTTTCTTCACTGTAACCTTGTTCAACCGACGATAATCGATACACATGCGCATAGAACCATCCCTTTTCTTCACAAACAAGACAGGAGCACCCCACGGTGAAACACTGGGTCGAATAAAACCCTTATCAAGCAATTCTTATAACTGATCCTTCAACTCTTTCAACTCAGGAAGAGCCATACGGTACGGAGGAATGGAAATGGGCTGAGTGCCCGGCAACAAATCAATACCAAAATCAATTTCTCTATCCGGTGGCATACCCGGAAGATCATCTGGAAACACACCGGGATAATCCCGTACCACTGGTACAGAATCAACAGAAGGGGAATCAGCACTGACATCTCTTACATAAGCTAAATACGCGGCGCACCCCTTCTCAACCATACGATGAGCTTTAAGAAAAGAGATAACTCTACTGGGAGTGTGATCAAAAGTACCACTCCACTCAATACGCGGAACACCTGGCATAGCCAGCATCACGGTCTTAGCATGAAAATCAAGAATAACATAATGGGGCGACAACCAGTCCATGCCCAAGATAATATCGAAATCAACCATATCGAGTAACAATAAATCCACTCTGGTCTCAAAACCACGAATAGTAACCAAACATGACCGATAAACACGATCCACAAATAGAGAATCTCCCACGAGAGTAGAAACATAAACAGGAGAGCTCAATGACTCTCGGGCTATACCCAAATGCGGAGCAAAATAAGAAGACACGTAAGAATAGGTAGAGCCTGGATCGAATAGAACCGATGTCTCTCTATGACTAACCAATATAATACCTGTAATAATAGAATCTGAGGCAACAGCCTCGGTGTGAGCAGGAATAGCATAATATCTGGCCCGGCCCCTCTCTCGAGGGCGACCTCTATCTCCCCAATCTCCGCCCCTGGCTGGCTGGGCAGGTGTGGTGGTAGCTGGAGCTGGAACAATAGCCTGAGAATCCTGCTGGGCATGCTGCGATTGAGGATGCTGCGGAGGTGTACTCCTCCCAAGCCTAGGGCAATCCCTCACTACATGGCGGGTGTTCCCGCACTCAAAACAAGCTCTGGGAGGGCGCAACGGCTGTGACTGACTGGATCCACCCTTGCTGGACCTCTGAAAGCACCCCGCGCAGGAGGCACGCTAGAAACCGGAGGTGCATAGTAAGGCTCGTAAGATCTGGGAGGAGCTGGAGTAGTGCTGGATGAAGGAAGAGCTGAATGAACTGGGCGACCCATACAGCCCTTACCATGATGTCCTACTGTTGGGGTAAGGGTACTAGAGTAGTGACCCGACTCTCGAGACCTCTTGGCCTCTCTCTCCTCTCGTTCTATGGCGTGCAAACCCTCGATCCTCCTAGCTATGCTCACTAACTGCTGATAAGGTATATCTACCTCAAACTCTCGAGCCATGCTAGATCTGATGGACAGAATAAGACCCTCAATAAACCGGCGAACCCTCTCACGGACGGTAGCAACCAAGGCCCTTGCATGTCTGGCCAACCTAGTATAACGGATGGCATACTCTGAAACGGTCATAGCACCCTGGCGCAAATGCTCAAACTCCATGCACCATGCGTCTCTGAGGCTTTGGGGAACAAAATCCCTCTCAAACATATCTGAAAATCGTGCCTAGGTCAGAGAGGCAGCCTCGCCCGGACTGTCTAACTCGAAAGTGCGCCACCAATCGTAGGCGGCTCCTCGAAGCTGGAAAGCTACGAAAGAAACCCCTCTCGAGGCAGTAATAACCATGGTGCAAAAAATACGGTGACAATCCTCCAGAAATCCCAAGGCATCATCTGTAGCTAATTCGCTGAAAATCGGAGGGTCATACTTCTTGAACCTCTCCAGTCTCCAATGCTCATCCTCGGAAGCAGGTGCTCCATCCTCAGGCTGAACTAGTACTGTAGGCTGGACAGGGATGATATCTGGGAGCTGCTCAACCTACACTCGCTGCTCAGGAGTGCGGGCGGCGGGAGTCTGTGCTCCTCTCCCGGCTTGGGATGTGGCTGCAGGAAGGAGAAGCAACCCTGCCTGTGACAACATAGTATACATGCTCATAAACTGTGCCAATGCCTCCTGAACAGCTGGAGTAGCAGTGGTTGTGGGCGTGTCAGGTGCCTGAGCCCCGACTGGACCTGCTGGCGGTACCTCAGCGGCAGCTCGCGCAGGTGCTCTGGCTGCACCACGTGCGCGTCCACGACCTCTGCCCCGACCCCTGCCTCTAGCGGTTGCCGGAGGGGGTACGGGTGCCTGATCGTCCTGAGTAGCACGTTTCCTCACCATCTGTGAGAGAGTAGAAGACAGAAGTTTTAGCATCCATGTCAAAATATAGCACGACAAGGAATTCAATGAAGTGAAGATTTTTCCTAAACAGTTACATAGCCTCTCGTAGATAAGTACAGACGTCTCCATACCGATCAACGAGACCCTAATAAACCGGCCTGTGTTCAGTGACTCCTATGAACCTAAAGCTCTGATACCAACTTGTCACGACCCTAATCCACCAATCGTGAACACGTCATGACGGCACCCAGTCACCAAGACTAGGTAAGCCTAATAGTGCGGAAATAACAACGTTTGCGGAATAATAATTTGAAACTAAAATAACTTAAGGAAGGTATATAATTTGCCGCTTGGCACATACACTTCAACACCACGAATTATAAAACAGAATCCCAAAACCCGAAAACTCACGGGCAACACAGGCTATAATAAAGTACATAATACGACTCTAACATCCGGAAATGTCTACATAACCGAAGTACAGGATAAAATAAGAGGGAGAGTCTTCGGTCTGCGGATGCGACACATATAGCTCAAGTCTCCGAGAACTCTCCTGAATCACTGGTAGTGTGCCTGAACGGAGGTACCTGGATCTGCACATGAAAAACATGCGCAGAAGAGATGTGAGTACACCACAGCGGTACTCAGTTAGTGCCAAACCTAACCTCGGTCGAGGAGTGACGAGGAAGGTCAGGGCCCTACTGAGATTAAACATAGTAAATAATAAGTTAACGGAAACAGTGTAAATAAAGTCTGCATCGATAATCTAAAACAAATAAATACGGAAACAGTAATAGAAAAAAAAGGTAACAATACAAGGAATAGTAGCTGGGGATCTCCCGGTATCCTGAGGATCTCGTGGTATCCTCATCATGCACACCAGGGATCTCTTGGTATCCCGAGGATCTCTTGGTATCCTCATCATATACGTGGGGGATCTCCTGGTATCCCGAGGATCTCCTGGTATCCTCAATAAGTAAGTCGGGGATTTCTCGGTATCCCAATATATAGAATACATGTGCCAGGGATCTCTTGGTATCCCGCACTCTCAGTCCAGAACATACCAAGTACATGGGGATCTCCCGGAAAACCGTCCCGTAGTCCCAAATTAAACACATAACAACGACAACTCATATTCTAAGAATAATTGCTGAATCGAAACAAGAAATGGTAATTTCTAGCCTAACATGCTTCACAGAGTGCAAATAATGCAGTTAATCAATCAAACAAGTAAGTCAGCTAAACATGCTTCTCTAAGCTAGCACAGGTTGAACTAACAGTCTAAAATAAACAAGTAATCAGGAATTTCAATTTAAATATTTCAAGTAGAAATGGGTTTACAACAATTAGCTCAAGTACGCGCTCGTCACCTCACATACGAGGCATTCAAATACCAAGAATCATGTCCTAAGGGGAAAAGGTTTCCCACACAAAGTTAGACAAGTCACTTTCCTCAAATCGGTACAAAATCAACTACGAAACAACGCCTTTGCCATGAGTATCCGACTCCGAACGGCCCAAATCTATTCAATTCAATTTCATAACGTAAATAACATCGCAAGCAAATGATTTCATTATTAAAATTAAAGCTAAGGCGCGAAAATAGGTAAAATAATCAAAATGCCCCTCAAGCCAACGGGTCGGAATCAAATAATTTTAACATTTTCAGAACCCTCGTACTCTCACGAGTCTAACCATATAAAAATCTCCCAAACCGGAGGTCAAATGTCCACTCAAAACACCATAATTAAGTCTAAGATGTTTCATCCAATTGTGACCTTGAATTCGAATTCTAATGGTGTATTTAACTAGATATTGATAGGAAACAACTAAATGAGGTTAAGGAAATATCACCCACTGATCTTCTCTTCAAAATCCACCCAAAATCGCTTTCTCCCGAGCTAAATTTCGTTTTTTCCCAACTTTTGAATTAAACCCTCGGATTTTACTATTTCAGAACAAGCATTTCCGCTTCTACGGACACGGGACCTCTTCTGCAGTCCCGCATATGCGGACAAAGTGCCACTTCTGCGGCTTCCACTTACCATTCCATTTTCTGCTTATGCGGTCTCTAAATCGCTGAAGCGATACCGCTTCTGCGGAAATTCGTCCGCTCCTGCGGACCCTGACCCTGACCCTGACCCTGAGCCCACGCCTCACTTCTGCGGCTGCCAAGCCGCTTCTGCGGCTCTACTTCTACGGTTCCCAAGCCGCAGAAGCGAAAATACCAGAAGTCTGCTGCAATTTTTCTTCCAACTCCACAACTTGCCCGTTGAGCATCCGAAACACACCTGAGGCCCCCGGCATCTCAACCAAAAGCACTAATACCACCTGATACCTTATTCAAAATTGTACCAATCCTTAAAACACCTAAAACAACACCGGAACTCGATTAAATCAATGATTCACGCCTAAGAATCCCAATTTAATCCAAAATACACTTTCGATCAAAAACCTAACCAACACACATCCGATTGACCTGAAATTTTGCACGCACGTCCCAAATGACATGACGGTGCTACAACAACTTCCGAAATCCCGTTCCGACCCTTGGATAAAAATTTCACTATACGACCGGAAACTTCAAAATTCAAACTTTCGGCATTTCAAGCCTAAATGAGCTACGGACTCCCAAAATACTCTCCGAACACGCTCCCAACCCCGAAATCACCTAACGGAGCTAATGGAATCGTCGAATTTCCATTCTGAGGCCGTCTTTACACTGTTACGATAGAGGACCACTTTCCAACACTTAAGCTCTTATTTAGGGACTAAGTGTCCCAAAATACTCTGAATCCTAACACCGAACGTCCCGGCAAACCAAAGTAGCAGAAATGAACTTAAGGGAAGCAGTTAATGGGAGAACGGAGCGTAAATTCCAAAAATGACCAGTCGGGTTGTTACAGGACCTGATGTCGCTGGTCCGTATAGAAGACGTGGGCTATAACACACAAAAATTAGGGTATCGGGCAATATTCCAGTTATATGGCTCTAAAATATCACAAAAGGAGGAACGATCATGGCGAGGTGGTGACTAATTTTTTGTATGTCATTTTTGATGGTCCAGTAAATTTTAGGTGGTTCGGGTCCGGTGTCCTAGGCCCATGAAAAAGGCGAGGGCTATAACACACGAAATTTTAGGAATCGAGGGGAATTCCAATTTTAAGGCCCTAAAATTGCCAAAAAAGAATAACGGTCATAGCTAGGCGGTGGCTATTATTTCTATGATTTTTTTTTTATGGCCCGACAAAATTTAAGGAGGTCCAGGTCCGGTAGCCTGGGCCCATGTAGAATGCGTGGGCTATAAGTAAAGGTCATGGTGAGGTGGTGACTATTGTTCCTCTGGTCTTTTTGATGATTCGCCAAAATTTTAGGCGATCCGGGATCGGAAAATATTTCTAATGATTGGATTGGGTTGGGGAGTGGTAAAAGGCCGAAGTCCATTAGCAATTAATTTGTTTCGTGCTATAAGTATCGGGCTGGGTCTAATAAAAATGAAAAATTAAAAAGGAAATGAGCATGAAATTGATTTTTATTTCATTAGTTTTATTTGTTTACTTTTACTATATTATCCGCTAGGAGCATACTTAGGCCAACTATACGTGGGTAGGCAAGCTTTAGGATTTTGTTAGTCTTGAAGCGAGAGGTCGTTCTCGTAATTTATATATTATTATTCGGGCTATGCCCCGAAGAACTATGTAAATATTTTGGAGGCCTTGACGAGCATGGTAGAGAAGTCGTAGTATAGGTTAGCTTAGGATTTTTCTTTTCTTTTCCTTTTCATTTTCTTTTACTAGAAGGGGACGACTTTGAGCCTCTTTTGTGTTAATTTTCCCATTTCTGTGTCTATTACCTCAATTCGAATATTTTAAAAGCCAACTTGATCGAGTACGCAACCGTGATTTTCACGGGACTTGGGGAGTGCCTAACACCTTCTCCCCGAGTCAAATGAACCCCCTTACCCGAATCTCTGGTGCAAACTTAGTTTTGGAGTCTCAAGTGTTTTAAAATAAAATTAAAAAAATTATTTTGAGAAAATCGGTATCCTTACACGCCGAAATCAAATGTCAGGCGGCGATTCCGAGTTAATTCTTTTGAACACAAATTTTTGTCACTTTCTATTTGAAAATCCTTTTCAAGCTTTACTAAATCTTTTTATTATTTTTAAGAGGTTTAAGCGAGGTTTGTTAAAAAAAATGGGTGTGACATTTTGTATCTGATTTATACATATTAAAAATAATTTTCATACAACTAATTATATATTATACAACTTATCTACAAATTATCTACAATTTTCGTAAATTATTTCTACTAAGTTATATACAACTGCAATATAATACCATTTAAATATAATTTTTATACAATGTTGTTCAACTTTCATACAATAGTTAAATGAATAAAAGAAAAATAAATAAATAAATAACAGAATATATTTTTTCTACAATTTATCTATAATTTTTCTATAATTTCTGCAATATAATGTATGTCATGTCTTTTTCTTCTTCTTCTTCGAGTTTCAATCCGAAATTCAGCCAAAACCAAGTCTAATCTTCACCAAAATCACTCAAAATTGAGATATAAACTCCAAACCATATTCTCAATTATTTACAATAATACTCAATCCAAACAAATAATGATTATTGAAAACTCAAATTTAAATTCAAAGCTTCAAAACTTTTTAATGGCTGTCAATGGTGGAATTGCTGCTCTATTTTCCTTTGCTTTGTATTACTGAAATTTGTATGTAATTGCATTTGATGTAGAAGAATTGTAGAAGATTTAGTCTTTTTTGATTTGTGAATTATTGAAGAATAATCAATTCGTTTTTGAATTGTAGAAGAATAATTGCGTTTGATGTAGAGACGCTAAATTTGAAACGAAACTGACGAGGAAGATTAATGCGCTGATTTGCGTTGTGGAAGATCTGGAAGAATATTTAATCCGTCAATTTTAGCGTGCCTAAATAAGGAAGCCTACATCTACAATGATTCTTTATTTAATGCATTGTCTATATTTTGTACAAATACTATTAGCATAAAGGGTAATATGCAAACTATGAACATATTTGGTAAAATAGTTTCCTATATGGTATAGGAACGAAAATTTCCCATATACATATATGTCTTTTATCCACCTGAATGATTGTGATGTGAGATGGTTTTTTTTGAAGTCTTTAGATGAAGATTTTGGAAAGTGAAAGGTAAAGTAGATAGAATTTAGAAGCCATTTTAATTGACGGTGTGAAAATGTAGGTCATGTGAAACCTATAAAATATCATGTGACTCCATGTGTTTGATCACTTTTATTTTATTTTATTTGTTATTATCTGAAATATCCATGAACTTTCACAGCACATGAGATTACAACAACAACAATCCAGTATAATTCCACAAGTGGGGTCTGGGGAGAGTAATATGTACGCAGACCTTACCCTTACCCCGGGGGCAGAGAAGCTGTTTCCAGGAGACAGGAGACCCTCGGCTCAAGACATCAACACAGCACATGAGATTCAGATACAAAAAGCTACAGAACTATTTACTTAAGTCTGTATTAATCTTCTTTCAATGAGCATGTCTAGATGCACAAACATCCTGTGCGACTCATTAAGAAATTATAAAGGCACCTCAAACTTTCTTTGTTATGGTATGAGATCCTTCCTAGAATATGTCAAATGTTTACTGTTTAATATTCTTTTTCTTAAGGTGCATATGACCAGGGCAGATTTAGGATGGTGGGAGAGATTTCACTCGAACTCTCTTTGTGATAAAATTATACTGTAAATAAAAGGTAAAATCCAATTTGTACCTCTATATATTATTTTTGGATCCTTTTTATACAACTCAAGAATATAATTTAGTGGTCAAGAGAATTCAATTCTCTTTTAACTGCATGTGACTCTCTTTCACCACTAGAAATTCGGCAAAAAACCGACCAAATTTGGTCAATCCAAACACCGACCAAAGTTGGTCGGTTTTTCAAAATATTTTGATTTTTTATTTTTTTTTTACGAAACCGACCAACTTTGGTCGGTTTTTTTTGGCGCAAAAATGCGAAAAACTATTTTTGAATCCCGCGAAATATATTTTTAAGAAACCGACCAACTTTGGTCTGTTTTTGCAATTCAAATAAATAAAAATAAATATTAAAAAACTGACCATCGGCCGGTCATTTGAAAAATCGACCAACTTTGGTCGGTAATTTTATTATTTAATGAAACCGACCAATTTTGGTCGGTTATTTTCGTGCGAAATTACAATTAAAGAGTAAATAAAAAATAAGACGATCTTAAAACAAAATGCACCATTGGTTTAGTGGTAGAATAGTACCCTGCCACAGTACACACCCTGGTTCGATTCCCAGATAGTGAATCTTTTGATTATATAATTAAAATACCGACCAACTTTTGTCGGTTTTTTATATGCGATCAACTTAGTCGCTAATTAGGACCTTGGTCGGTATACTAAACGACCAGTAAAATAACGGTCGAGCGTGTTTGGACGCGTTTTGGTCGGTAATTTGCCAAAACTGATCGACATTGGTGTCACACCTCCTTTTTACGCACCCTACCCCGGAGGGTAAATGTGAGGGAGTTTTTTCATTTAAAGTGACATTATTCGAAATGGGATTATTTATTTATTTTAGAGTCGCCACTTGGAATAAATTACGGTGTCCCAAGTTACCGATTTATTTAAATCCCAAATCGAGGAAATTTTCGACTTTCCAAGTGAAGTATGCGAACCAGAAATTCTAAGTAAGGAATTTTGTTGACCCGAGGGAAGGTGTTAGGCACCCCCGGATCCCGTGGTTCTAGCACGGTCGCTTAAATTATTGTAATGGCTAAATATATGATTTTAAATACATGTTATAAATTATGTGCTTTTATTAATTTTTAAATCCCTTTATTATGTTAAAACTATACATTGGAACCTTTAAACAAAAAAAACAGGCCTAACCGCGGCATGGACCCAGGCCCTTAACGAATATGCAAGTCAAACGTGTGCTTGCGTCATTTATTTTAACTTATTCCGGGTAGGACGGCTATCGGACCTCAGCAACCTTTCAATTTATGTAAAAAACCAAAAATCCGTTTGAAGTTATTTCCGATTACTCTATGCGAAGCGATATTGCACAAAGTGATTCTAACTCGCTGCTAACTAATCGGAGAAGCATCCGATTCAATGAACCTCTTAATGAAGAAATGAGCATTTATCTTCTGACTTTATATATATACATCTCAACTTCTCTTATCAACTAGATTGAAAATATTTATTCGTGCGAGACTTATTAAACTAGGACAAATGGTTAGTGGAAGGCTACAAACTAATAAGGAGACTAATTACTACGTCACAGAACTAGTTCGGATAATTCACTATCAGATATGAGACTGTCTACTTTTAACTCACTGTTTTTATCTAACCGTTAATTAATACAAACTTTGAACTAAAAAAAAACAAACTAAGCTAGTACTAATGTCGACAGAATTAACATGCTATCGAGAAACATCAACTCAGTTTTACAGTCCATGATTTAAATCAAACTACAGCAGTCCAAATTATATAGGTATACACCTTACAACTAACAAATGTACACGACAAAAGCTAATCTAACTATGAAACAACAGGCAGTGATCCAGGCACGTAAGCCCAACGAGTATTTTTATTTCAAACTTCGGTTCAAGTCTACACCAATATGAGTTCAAAGCTGTGTACCTGGAATGGAATAGAGATGAAGTAGAAGAATCAGCAGCAAACTATAACAACAGCAAACAAACAGGAGAACCAGCAATAGCAAGAGGAACACAGCTTAGAATCCAGCAAAAACTCAAAACCAGTTTGAAAAAAAAACACACGGCCAAGCAGGCTGCACTCCACACAGATCAACAAACAACTCAAACGTTTTGAATACCCCACTATAGAACAGAAAACAAGAGATTTGGACTGTTTCTGCTCTCAAAACTGATGTAACAGTATCACTGGATAAGATCTTTTGTTCAAACTATATTCCGGTCTTTTAAAGGACTTATAGAAACTGAAATTCAGTTATAGATTGGAAGACAAACTCAAGAGGGAGTAATGCAACCGTTTTTTTCTCCAAACTTTCTGATTTCAAACTAAAAGAAAAGACCCCTACAAACTTTTCTGAAATTTCTTTTATATAACCCCAACAAAACTATCCTTACAGCCTGTCCACTTATTTAAAAACTGATCAGATCCATGTTATTCCTTCTGTTTTCTTTCCACTTCAGTTTGTCTAGGCATGGAACTTTTAATTTTTTAAGTTCTGGAGTTCAAAATGTAGTGAATATCCTACTGTACAGCAGGTTCCACTACCATTCTCATGTGCATTTTCAGCTTTTAACATTAAACTACTCTGGTTTCTGACTTCCCACTTCTAAAGACATTAGCCAGGCTGTATTTTGCACTATAGATCCCCTTTTTAATTAATTTATTCATTAGTTTAAGGTTGCATTGAGTGTTCAATTGGCAGGTCACTTAATCTAAGCTCTGGACTTTATAAAATTGCAGCTATAACCAATTCAATTTCCTGAATTCAGCTATAACTGATTCAGACTTTAATTATGATTCGGACGAAATTAAACAGTATTAATAATATTATTGTCACATTGTTCTAACAAACAAACCTATATAACTAATCGACAATATTTATTTAATCGATTACAACATATATAATCGATAATAAATAATTGACATACAAACAGTGATTCATAGCTTTCGGGCAAAACAGGGGAAATACGAAACTAATTATTCGACGATATTAATCGAATCGAATATGTATTCTATAACAACCACAATTAACAAACAAACAGAAACAAACAATCGACCAAATAAAAGGTCTTAAGGAGAGGAACAGAAAAGTTGACAAAAAACCGAAAAAGAAAAAAAAACAAAACTGAACTAACAACAAATATTAAATAAATAAAGATAGAAGAAAGGAAGAAGAAATACCTCAAAAGGAAAAATCAGAAATTAAAACGGACTTGGACCAATTTCGGACTTGAAACTTTTTAGGTCAAACGGACCTTAATCGAGTGTTCTCAACTGAGAACACCTCGACTAAGGTCCATTGAACAACCCAAACTCTTCAATTTGGACAGAAAGCCAGGCTTGAATTTTTCTAGGGTTCTTGGGCTCGGATTGGGATTCGAGTGGTTTGGGTTTGATTCGAACCAAACCAGCTATGGTTTGGTGACGAGGGAGGCTAGGGGAAGGTCCGGTATGATTTTGGGGCCGGTTGGGATTGTTTTGTATTTTACTCGAATCTTCGATTGAAGATTCGAGAAGCTACGGGATGATTCGAGGTGAAAGGGGTAAGGATTAGGAGAGAGGGGATCAGGGTGGTTCAAGGGTGTAAGTTTGGCGGTCGCCGACGTCATTGCCGCCGGGTTTACAGGCGAAGGGCACAGAGGCGGCTAGGGTTTTTGTTTGGTTCGTCCCTTTCGGAGACGAAAGGGGGTTGTTTGGGAATGAAATGAGTAAAGGGGTTTGGGGGGGATTTGATATGTTAAATTAGATCAATTAATTCGAGCCGTTAGATCAAATGATCTTAACGTCTTGGATTAATTGCTGAAGACGGGGCGGGGTCGTTTAGTATAAAAGAGGGGTCGTTTGGTTTAAGAAGGGTTGGGTCCGGGTTTGGCGGGTATTGGGCTGGATAAGGATTTTGGGCCTGATCTTGGTTAAATTGGCCGAGTTTCGATTTTCTCTTTACTTCTTTCCTTTCTTTTGTCTTCTTTTAACTCCTAATTTATTAACAAACACAAATTCTAGATAAAAAAAATCAAATTATCTTATAAAATACTAATTAACTTTTTCTAACAAATAACACACCCAATTAAATATCAATTAAAAATAAATCAACAGCTAGACCTTTAAATGCTAAAAATGTAAAGTGTATTATTTTTTTGTGATTTTCATTTTGTAAAACAAAACTTAATTACTCCCAATAAATCCTAAGTGTAACAATGCAACACATTTTTGTATTTTATATTAGTTTAACGAATAAACA
>MU774266.1:88530-109229 GCA_026770625.1 Nicotiana glauca
AAAGCCTCATCCTCTCCTTCTTCATCATACCTTGGACTGACGAAGGTCTCGTACAAGTGTGGCAGTGGTTGAGGTAAATCCCATCCCTCATTCTTTCTCTTATTCGCCCACTCTTCACCACATGGGGTGGGGTGGAAGCCTATCCCAAAGAATTTCTCAGTTGAAGGCAAGGTGATAGGTTCAGCTATTCCTTGTAGTGATTTTCCAAGTCCTTTTCCCAGTTTGAATCCTCGTCGGATCATTTCTTTAGCAACCATGATTGAGGCGTTGGACAAGAAAGGTTGGGGCAAGGGCTCCCTTCTTCATATTGTTCTGCCAATACAACTTCGAAAGCCTGATAAACTATGTGCTCACTTCCCTCTCTTGCTTCGAGACATGGGATGGATGGGTCCCGATAAATAGACTGTTCGTCTTCTCCGTGGACCACAATTTCCCGATCTTCATATTCGAACTTCACCATTTGGTGGAGAGTGGAGGGTACAGTCCCTGCAGCGGGGATCCAAGGTCTTCCGAGGAGAAATTTGTAAGATGTGTCCATATCCAACACCTGGAAAGTTACTTCAAAATCCACTGGCCCGATAGTCAATATCAGGTCTATTTCTCCGAGAGTATCCCTCTTGATGCCATCAAAAGCTCTTACAAAGACGTTATTGGGGCAAATCCTTTCGGTCCCAATTCCCATTCCCTGCAACGTAGAGAGCGGGCAAATGTCAACACCTGAACCCCCATCCAACATTACTCGTTTGACATAGTAGTCTTCACACTTGACTGTCAAATGTAAGGCCTTATTGTGGGCCACTCCCTCCGGAGACAAATCGCCCTTACTGAAAGAGATTTGATTAACCGCAAAGAACCTTTCCGTCATTCTTTCGAGTTGTTCGACTAAAGTCTCAGCCGGCACATACGCTTCATTCAAGGTTTTTCACAGGATCTTCTGATGCTCGGCAGACCTCATTAGCAAAGATAGCATAGATACTTGTTCAGGGTGTTTGCGCAACTGATCCACTACTTCAAAATCAGGCATCTTCATTTTTTGGAAGAAAGCCTCTGCTTCTTCAGTGCTTATAGGCTTCTTGGGTGGGAAGCGCTTCCGTGTAGCATTGTTCACTTCTTGTATGTCCGAATATTTCCCAGCAAAAGTATTTCCCGGAAGTTCCCCTGTGATTTCCTTGCCTTTTTAAGTAACCAACGTCTGTTGATAATTCCATGGCACCGCAGACAGGTCCGTTATTGGCTTTTATGGCATGCATCCGATAACCACTGGCTCATTCAGCCGAGGCGGTTTAATCGTCCCCCATACCACATAGGCTCCTTTCAGTACATACATCGGTATTCCCTTTTTCAATTTGAATCTTTGCGGCTTCTCTGAGCGACCTCGTGGAATATATAGAACCTCGTTTTGCAGAGGCAGCCTCGTCTCTGTCTTTGTTTCAACCTTCCTTTCAAGCTCAGACTTGATAGTTTTAGTCTTCTTTTCCCCTTTTTCTTGCTTCGGGGTTGCTGTAGGCTTTCTTTCGGTATCAACAATGGCAATTATGGCCTTCAAGGCAGGATCAAACTCCTTGTCTTCATAGATCATCCCGATCACTGGCCCATTATTGTGAACGGGCAAGGGATTATTAGTCACATTTGGGACCTCCTTGTCCTTTACCACTATCTTTCTCTGTTCTATCAAGTCCTCCACTGCCCTTTTTAAAGTCCAACAATTGTTCGTATCGTGCCCTTCTGCCCCTGAATGATAAGCACATCTGACACACCGCTGATATGATGGTGATTCCGGGTTTTGCCTGTTTGGGGGTATGGGTTGTAGGAAGCCCATTTGGACAAGCTTTGGGAATAACTCAGAATATGGTTCACCGATGGGGGTGAAAGTTTATCTCCTGGGCGGTTCCCGAGGACCGAAGTTATTCTGGGGCGGTTGGGGATTATAGTGGTTTCGGTAAGGAGGCTGGTTTCTAGGAGGTGGAGCTTGGTTCCGGTTGATTTGTTGTGGTGGTCGGCCATAAGGTTGAGCATTCATGACCATGTACGGCTGAGGAGTATAGGCCACATCCTGATAGGGGTAGTAGTGTTGCGGGGTTCTTTCTGGAAAATGGGGCTTGGGGTTACGATATTCTCTTGTTCCTAACACTGCCATGGACATCTCTTCCTTTTTCTTGCCCCTTGCTATTCCTCCGGACCCACCTTGGATGGCTTGGGAGGTTGCTCTTATGGCTGCCTGGCTCAAAATTCTTCCCGTTTTCAAACCATTCTCTACCATTTCCCCGATTTTGATTGCTTCCGCAAAAGGCTTTCCCATGGTCGACATCATATTCTGGAAGTAATCGGGCTCTTGGGCTTGCAGGAAGACAGTGACCATCTCCATCTCGTCCATTGGAGGTTTCACTCTGGAAGCTTGTTCGCGCCACTTAATTGCATATTCTCTGAAATTTTCTGAGGATTTATTCTTTTGATTTGTCAGAGAATTCCTATCCGGCGTAATATCCATGTTGTATTGGAACCGTCGAATAAAATCTCGGGCAAGATCATCCAAGATATGCCAACGTGAGATGTCTTGATCCATAAACCACTCTGAAGCAATGCCGATTAAGCCTTCCCCGAAATATGCCATTAACAAATCTTCCCTGCCACCGGCTCCCCGTAACTGATTGCAGTACCTCTTCAAATTAGCAATGGGGTCGCCGTGTCCGTCATACTTTTCAAATTTTGGTGTTTTGAAACCTGACGGCAAATGGACATGTGGGAACATACACAAATCCGCATAGGAGACACTCTTCTACCCGCTCAAACCTTGCATGTTCTTTAAGCTTTGTTCGAGGCTTCTCATTCACTTAGCCATATCGTCCTGCTCGGGTACTCTGGGATTTTGGTCTTTCCCAGGTGTAAACTCGTATTGAGGATGCTGAGGGTATGCATTGGCTGTAAACCGGGTAGGTTCTAATGAGAAAGATGGTGCTTGGAATGTGAACGAAGACGAGTCAAAGTTAGGCCTGTGTAAAGTGGGATCACTCTTCGATCTTAACTGACGAACCTGTCGGGCTAGAATAGCCACCAACTCCTCCTCATAAGTCAAATCATGTCCAACTGGACAATGCCAAAATCTAACACGTGGGATGGATTGCCACGATACTTTCAGAGTATGTACATATGGAATACCGGATGAACTACTGATAGATCAAGTGGAAACGTAAGTCTATAATCCATATCTCCCACTCGCTTAAAAATCTCAAAAGGCCCGATATACCTAGGGCTCAACTTTCCCTTCTTTCCGAACCTCATCACACCCTTAATGGGTAATACCCGGAGCAACACCCTCTCTCTGACCATGGATGCAACATCACGAACTCTACCTTAGGCATAACTCTTCTGCTTGGAGTGAGCTGTACAAAGTCGATCCTGAATAATCTTCACCTTATCCTAGGCATCCTGTACTAAGTATGCACCCAACAATCGAGCCTCCCCCGGCTCAAACCATCCAACTGGTGATCGGCACCACCTACCGTATAATGTCTCATAGAGAGCCATCTGAATGCTCCACTGATAACTGTTGTTAAAAGCAAACTCTGCAAGCGTTAAGAACTGATCGCACGAAGCTCCGAAGTCTATAGCACAAACGTGGAACATATCCTCCAATATTTGAATAATGCACTCGGATTGTCCATCCGTCTAAGGATGAAATGATGTGCTCAGCTCAACCTGCGTGCCTAACTTACATTGACTTCCCTCCAGAAGTGTGAGGTGAACTGCGTACCTCGGTCAGAAATGATAGACACCGGGGCACCATAAAGACGGACGATCTCGTGGACATAAATCTCTACCAACCGCTTTGAAGAATAAATAACTTCAATAGGAATGTAATGTGCTGACTTGGTCTCCCTATCCACAATGACCCAAACCACATTGAACTTCCTCTAAGTCCATGGGAGCCCAACAATGAAATCCACAGTGATACGCTCCCACTTCCACTCAGGAATCTCTAACTTCTGAAGCAAACCACCGAGTCTCTGATGCTTACACTTTACCTACTGAAAATTAAGACACCGAGCTACATATGCATCTATATATTTCTTCATTTGCCTCCACCAATAATTCTGCCGCAGGTCTTAATACATCTTGGTGGCGTCCGGATGAATAGAATACCGGGAACTGTGGGCCTCCTCAAGAATCAACTCACAAAATACATACACATTAGGCACACAAAAATGACCCTACATCCTCAAAACTCCATCATCTCCAACAGTAACCTGCTTGGCACCACTGTGCCGCACTATGTTCCTAAGGAAAAGCAAATGAGGGTCATTATACTGTTGATCTCTGATGCGCACAAACAAAGAAGATCGAGCAACTGTACAAGCTAGAACACGGCTGGGCTCAGAAACATCCAACCTCACAAACTGAGTGGCCAAGTCCTGGACATCTAATGCAAATGTCTCTTACCGACTAGAATGTACGCAAGGCTGTCCATATTCGCTGACTTTCTACTCAAAGCATCGGCTACCATATTGGCCTTTTCGGGATGATACAAGATGGTGATATCATAGTCTTTCAATAGCTTCAACCACCTCATATGCCTCAAATTGAGTTCCTTCTGCTTGAACAAATACTGCAAGCTCTAATGATCAGTGAATACATGGCACATCATGCCGTAAAAATAGAGCCTTTAAATCTCCAGCGTGTGAACAATGGATGCCAGCTCTAGGTCATGAACATGGTAGTTCTTCTCGTAAAATTTCAATTGTCGCGAAGCATATGCAATTACCTTTCCATCCTACATCAATACCGCACCAAGCCCAATACGAGATGCATCACAATATATTGTATAAGATCCTAAATTTGTGGGCAACACCAACATTGTCGCCGTAGTCAAAGCGGTCTTGAGCTTCTAAAAGCTCACCTCGCACTCATCTGACCATCTGAATAGGGCACTCTTCTAGGTCAACCTAGTCAACAAGGCTATTATAGATAAGAACCCCTCTACAAACCGACAGTAATAACCCGCTAATTCCAAGAAACTCCGGATCTTTATGGCCAATGTGGGTCTAGGCCAGTTCTGAACTTCCTCAATCTTCTTAGGGTCTACTCGAATGCCCTATATTGATACAATATGCCCCAAGAAAGCGACTGAATCCAACCAAAACTCGCACTTTGAAAACTTGGCATATAACTAGTTGTCCCTCAAAGTCTGAAGTATGATCCTAAGATGTTGCTCGTGCTCCTCTCAAATACATGAGTAGATCAAGATATATCACCAATAAACACAATCAAGAAAGAATCCAAATACGGATTGAAAACCCGGTTCATCAAATCCATAAATGCTATTAGGGCATTTGTCAGCCCAAATGACATAACCAGATACTCACAATGCCAATATTGAGTTTGAAAAGAGGTCTTAGGGACATCGGATGCACTAATCCTCAACTGATGATAGCCAAAACGCAAATCAATCTTTGAAAATACCTTGGCACTCCGAAGCTGATCAAACAAGTTATCAATTCTCAGCAATGGATACTTGTTCTTGATGGTGACTTTGTTCAACTGCCAGTAGTCTATGAACATCCTCATCGATCCATCTTTCTTCTTCACAAACAATAGGGACGCACCCTAGGGCGAGACACTGAGTCTAATGAAGCTCTTATCAAGCAAATCTTACAACTGCTCCTTCAATTATTTCAACTCTAGTGGGGCGATGAAATAGAAATGGGCTAAGTGCTCAGAACTAAGTCAATACAGAAGTCGATATCCCTGTCGGGTGGCATCCCCAGCAGGTCTACAAGAAATACATTTGGAAACTCACGGACAAATGATACAAAATCCATGAAAGGAACCCCTACACTAGAATCACGGACATAAGCCAAATAAACTAGACACCCCTGCTCGAACATACATCGAGCCTTCATATAAGAGATAACCATGCTGGTAGAATGGCAGGAGTCCTTCTCCACTCTAATCAAGACAATCCAGGCAAGGCTAAAGTCACCGTCTTGGCATGAAAATCCAATATAGCATGATAAGATGACAATTAATCCATACCCAAGATAACATCAAAGTCTACCATATCGAGAAATAGGAGGTCTACACTAGTCTCAAGACTCCTAATAGTAACCACACACGAATGATAAACGCAGTCTACTATAATAACATCTCCCACAGGTGATGACACAAACACAGGGGCACTCAAAGAATCACGAGACACAACCAAATATGAAGCAATGTATGACACATAGGAATAAGTAGAACCTGGATCAAATATAACTGAAGCATCTCTGCAGCAAACTGAAATAGTACATGTGATAACAGCGTCAGAAGACTTATCCTCAGGCCTGGCTGAAAAAGCATAGCATTGGGCCTGGGGCCCACCACTCTAGACTGCATCTCTAGGGCAGGCCCTAGCTGGCTGGCCTCCACCTCTAGCAGCCTGACCTCCACCTCTAATGGCTTGACTATCGCCTCTGGTTGGCTAACCCCTACCCCTAGCTGGCTGAGCGGGCGGTGAAGAACCCAGGGCCCGGACCATGGCACGAGAACCCTGATGCTGAGAACTGCTCGATGCACGAGAACAAAACCTAGCAATGTGCCTCTCACCACAAGTATAACAGGACCTCGGCTACTATGACTACTGACCCTGAAACTAACCCTGTCGACCCGACTAACCACCCTAAAAACTCTGGAGCAGAGGTGCACTAATAGGAACTGGTGGTTCACTCTAGGCTAGCTGGTCAGAATAATACATATGAGGGCCACGACCACCTAAATCACCATGGGATTCCTGGAGTGGTAAATGAAATGGCCGGGGAGGATGGCCTCTACTAAAAAAACCCGGGCCTCTAGATGAGGCTCCACTAAATCCACCAGAGTGACGAGGCTTCTTTTCAAACCCCTAACCACTCCCCTGAGCTAGAACCATCTCAAATCGCCTGGCAATATTGGCAGTCGTCCTAAAAGAAATCGCACTCCCTGTCTCCTTGTCCATCTGCAACCTTATAGGCTGCGCAAGCCCCTCAATAAACCTCCTCACCCTCTTTCTCTCTCTCTTTCTCTCTCTCTCTCTCTCTCTCTCTCTCTCTCTCTATATATATATATATATATATATATATATATATATATATATATATATGAAATAGAAAAATAGCATGAAGGGCTAGAAAATCCTATGTGATGGTTATACTGCCCTGCTGGAGACGCTCGAACTGCCTACGATAATCCTCCCTCAGTGTAACAGGAAGGAATTTCTCAAGAAATATTTGAGAGAACTGGTCCCAAGTAAGAGCAGGCAACCTAGCTGGTCTGGTCAATATAAATCATTCCACCGTCTCTTGGCGGAAACCGTCATCTAAAACATAGCAAAATCGACCCCATTGGTCTCCACTATCCCTATGTTCCGCAGCACCTCGTGGCAGCGATCAAGATAATTCTGTGGGTCCTTAGAAGATGCACCACTGTAGTGAACTAGAAAGAGCTTGGTGAACTTGTACAACCTCAATAAGCTCTCAGACGACATAGCTGATCCACCATCGACTTGTGCCGCAACAACCGGCTGAACCACTCTAACTAGCTAAATTGCTGGAGTCTGATACTGGGGAGCCATCTACTCCGGGGTGTGAGTAGCAAGAGTTTGTGCTCCTCCTCCAGCCTGAGAGATGGCTGGTGCCATGGGAAAAATTCCAGCCTGAGCCACACTCTCCATAAGGCCCACCAAGCGGAACAAGGCATCCTGTAGCATTAGATGGCGATGAACCCCTTCGGTACCTGAGCTGGTCCTACTGGAACAGTCTGGGATCCTCATCAAACTCCACCTGAGGCTCCACCGCTAGTGTTACTGCTCAAGCTCTTGGCTTGCCTCTGCCCCTGCCCCTGCCTCAACCTCTAGCAAAGCCTCGGCCTCGACCTCTGCCCCTCATAGGAGCTGCCACTAGGGGCTCTTGTTGTTGCTCAGCTGAGGATGCAGTACGTGTTCTCGCCATCTGTGAGTGAACAAGAGTAGAAGAGATCAATTAGCACTGAGAGAACAAAATAGCATGACATAGAAGAATAAAAGTGAAATTGTTCCTAAACTTCGTACCCTCTAGAAGATAAGTACAAACATCTCTGTACCGATCCTCCAGACTTTATTAAGCTTGCTCATGAATTGTGAGACCTAGGAAACTACTGATCAGATACCAACTTGTCACGATCCGAAATTCTCACTATCGGGACCGTGATGGCGCCTAACATTTCCCTCGCTAGGCAAGCCAACATTAGAGGTTTTGTAATGCCAAATTTATCCAATTTTAATAATAAGAACAATTACGCTAAAAAGAAACTAAAACTAGTTTGAAAAATACCATTAAAACCCATAACATCTGATATATTTAGGATCTAGAGTCACAACTCACAAGCTACTATGATTTACTACAAACAGAGGCTGAAAGGAATTACACTATTCTGAAAGATAAGAAACGGTAAAATAACAAGTCTAGGAAGAATCTACAGGGTCTGCAGACGCCACCAGATCTACTTTGGGTCTCCTATCAAGCAATCCAGTCGCTAACCTCATGATCAGCTTGGGCCGGTACCAAAATCTGCACAAGAAGCGCAGAGTATAGTATGAGTAAAACCGACCCCATGTACTCATAATTATTGAGCCTAACCTCGACGAAGTAGTGACGAGGTTATAACAAGACACCTACCAAATAAACCTGTGAAGATAACAGAATATGTATAAAATAATGGCAAAGAAAAGCTAGACAAGTAATATCGAGAGAGGGACATGCTGAAGGGAATACAAAACAGAGAATCACATCAGTAATCATAACTTGAACAGCCAGTATACCTTGAACCAATAAGAACAAGTAAACATAGTAAAGGAAAATGCACGGCATCACCCTTCGTGCTTTTACTCTCAACCTCACCAAATAAATCAATAGAAATGGCACGGCATCACCCTTCATGTATTAACACTCACAATACGGCACGACATCACCCTTCGTGCATTAATACTCTCCCTTACCATAAAGCAATGACCAATCAATTGCAAGGAGATAAAATAACAAGAACAAGTCATACTTCAACATTTGGTTCTACAATATCAACCTTAACCTTGAAATCAATACTCAATTATCACCAAAAGATCTGTAAACATGATAAGAACGATCACTTTAACAATACTAGTCTAAACACAGATAACATAATCAAAGAAAGCAATAACTTCAAGAAATCAAGTCCCACACTCATGCTTTAACCCAACAACAACTCATAAGTACTCGTCACCTCACATATACGTTGTACCCGACATCTAAACATGTAGCAAATAGACAAACAAGTCATATTCCCTCAACTCAAGGTTAACAACGACACTTATCTCGCTCCAAAGACCAAGCTCAAAGCTCAACCACTTTTCTTTCAAACAAGACTCTGAACCAATAGAATCTAACAAATTACCAACCAAACGATTCAAATTAAGCCTTAGGGACTACCTACGATTGTAAAGAATTTAATTTAGGTTATTATTGAAAAAGTCAACACCCATGCCCGCTTGGTCCAAACACGAAATTCGATTACCCATTCACCCCAGGAGAGTTGTGTAATTTGTATTGGAATCTGACCTCAATTTGAGGTCTAAATCTCCATTTTTTAAAAATCTCTAATTCTACCCAAAACCCCCCAATTTCTACCATGAGAACCTTAGATTTTAGGTTGAAATCTTAGGAAAAGTAGTGAAATATTGAAAGAAATTAGTTTAAAATTTGAAGTATGAATCAAAAATCTCGTCTATGTCCCATTTTGCTTAGTTGCAGATGTCGCATTTGCGACCTGGGGTTCACAAATGCAAACCCTGCAAATGCGAAGAATCCATCGCATTTGCGAAGACCTTCAAACTTTTGCTATTCAAAGAATAGTTCGCAAATGCGAACTCCAGACCTCCGCAATTGTGACCACTGCCTACCCCAGCTCAACTTTGCAAATGCAAAGAATTGTTCGCAAATGCAAACATCATGAGGCCCAGTTACTCTTCGCAAATGCGAGGAATAGCTCGTAAATGCGGGCCCTTTAGAGCTCGTAAATGCGAAGCCTGATCCCACAAATGCTAGATCAGAGGCCTGCAACAGCACTGGAACACCAGCAACATTTCCAAATCAAATTTCACTCCGTAGCCTATCTGAAATTCACCCGAGCCCTCGGGGCTCTAAACCAACTATGCAAACAAGTCTAAAAACATCATACAAGAATTGAATACCAAATCAAATGAAATTTTCAAGAAAACTTTGAAACTTCTATTTTCACAACCAGATGTCCGAATCACGTCAAACCAACTCCGATTTTCACCAAATTTTACAGACACGTCATGAATATTGTATTGGACCTATACCATATTTCGAAACCAAAACATGGATACATTATCCAAAAAGTCAAATATTTGTCAAACATTTCAAATTCACTAAGCCTTTAACTTTTAAATTTTGACAAAGTCCGATATCTTGGGCTATGGAATTCAGATTTTGATTCCGGTCATACGCCCAAGTCCTAAATCACGATACAGACCCACCGAGACCGTCAAAATATGAATTCTGATCATTACACCTGGACTGCGCATGCAAATCGTGGAGGGATAAAATGGGGTGTTTAAAGCTTAAAGCACAGAATTGGATTCTAAAACATAAGATGACCTTTTGGGTCATCACATAACAAATTCGCGGTTAGGATAGACATATACCTAATTGCCTTGATTGGTTGATATACAAAAATTATAAATGCATTCTTGCTAGTTCTAATTCCACAGATATATGGGCGTTAGGATAACTTGAATAGGCGAGTAAGAACTCGACATATTCTTATGAGCAATATTAAATATGTCGACCAATAAGCTAGATGAATTAGTTAGTCAATTCAATCGAAGAATACAATAGGATTATTAGATAGAACATAACCCTAGATCGATTTCATCACATTGATAACATAAAAATATGTTCTTCTTTTGTTCAGAGTTCATTTTTTATTTTCTTTTTATATTAATTATATTAGAATCATATACTTCTAGGTTTAATTCTTGTTTAGATAATTAGGATAGTCTAATTTAGTTAATAGTTAAAAATAAGTTCTCATGGGTTCGACACTCTATCTTATCACTTTATTACTTGACGATCGCGTATACTTGCGTGTGCATTTGGCCGCAACACTCGGCCCATCCAGAAGGCATGGGAGCACACGAAAATCTTGAAATGGGGCGGAATTCCAGTTTTATGGTCCTAAAACGCAAAAAAAAAGGAACAAACATGATGTGGCGGTACTATTGTTCCTTAGGTCGTTTTTTATGGTTCGTTAAATTTTAGGTTGTCCGGGCCCGGTGGCCCTGGCCCATGCAGAAGGCGTGGGCTATAGCATACGAAAATCTGGAAATCAGGTGGAATTCCAGTTTTATGTCCCTAAAATGCCATAAAATAAGGAACGATTATGACGAGGCGGTGACTATTATTCTTTAGGTCATTTTTTATGGTCCGACAAAATTATAGGCGGTCCGGATCCGGTGGGTCCGAGCCTATATTAGTACTTGTTAATTTTGTAAAACTTTTTTGATGGACTTCGATTTGCCTAAATTTCCATATATCCATAGGAAACGATCAATTGACCAATACTCATTGCTTCGCTATGACTTTTGGGTGTTTAATTTTTTTGTATTTTGGCTTCATACTATACAAATTTGTTATTAAATACTAGTACATGCTTATTTTGTTGAATTCTTTTTACGAACTCCAATCGGCCTGCAATTTCATAAGTCCGTAGGATGTGACCATGCGATCAATACCCAATGCTTGCATGATTTTCAGATTTATTTTATGGAATTTTGTGATCATGCAATACAAATTTAAGATAATATCCACCTTTTAATTTATATTAGTACATGTTGAATTAGTAGAATGTTTTTTAAGAACTCTAATTGTCCTGAATTTTTATTGTTCCATAGAAAAAGGCCTAGTAATTAATACTTATTGCTTCGCCATGACTTTCAAGATCATTTGTGGTATTTTTATGGTTATGCAACACGAATTTTTGATTATATCTATTTTTTGGTGTATATTAGTTATTGATTTTGTAGATTTTTTTGGTCGGATTTCGATTGGCTTGAATTTTGTAGGTCCTAGGAACGATCTAGTGAACAATATTCATTGATCTGCCTTGATTTTCGGATTTATTTTGGGGTGTTTCGTGATTATACAATACAAATTCGTAATTATATTCACTTTCTGGTGTGTATTCGTACATGTTGATTTTGTAGAATTTGCTTGACGAACTCCGATTGGCTTAAAATTTTGTATGTCTATAGAAAACGATCAAGTGACCAATACTTATTGCTTCACCATGACTTTCAGATTCATTTTATGAAGTTTCATGGCCATGCAACACAATATTTGTAATTATATTCAATTTTTTGTGTGTATTACTGTATGCTTTTTTGTAGAGTTTTTTTACGGACTCAAAGGGCCTGAATTTTGTAGGTCCGTAGAAAACGGCCTAGTGAAAAATATTCACTGCTTCGTCATGATTTTCGAGTTCGTTTAACGGCATTTCGAGGACATGTAACACGAATTTATTATTATATCTACTTTTTCGTGTAGTACATGTTGATCTTATAAAAAAATTATAGACTCTGATTGGTTTGAAATTTCATAGGTCCATAAGAAACGGCCTAGTGAAAAATACTCCTCTTTTCATCATGACTTTCGGGTTCATTTTATGGTATTTCGGGGTCATGCAATACGAATTTTTTGATTATATCTATTTTCGTGTGTATTAGTACGTACTGATTTTGTAAAAAAAAATTGGCCGCTCAGATTGACGTGAAATTTTGTAAGTCCATAGAAAACAATCTAGTGACCTATACTTATAATTTCTCCATGACTTTTGGGTTTATTTTATGATTTTTAGTGATCATGAAATACAAATTTGTGATTATATTCACTTTTTCGTGTGTATTAGTACATGTAGATTTTGTAAATTTTTTGACGGACTCCGATTGGCATGAATTTTTATGATCTGTAGCAAACGGACTAGTGATCAATACTCATTGCTTCGTCATGACTTTTAGGTTAATTTCATGGTCATACAACACAAATTTGCAATTCTATTTACTTTTTCGTGTGTATTAGTACATGCTGATTTTGTAAAAATATTTTAAAGGACTCTGATTGGCGAAATTTGCAGGTCCATATGAAATGACTTAGTGACCAATATTTATTTCTTCGACATGACTTTCGATTTCATCTTATGGTCTTTCAAAGCCATGCAATACGTATTTATGATTATATCCACTTTTTTATGCGTATTAATATATTTAATTTTGAAGAATATTTTTGACGGACTCCGATTGGCTTGAAATTTTGTAGGTCTATAGAAAACGTTCTAATGACCAATATTCGTTACTTCTCCATGACTTTCGAGTTTATTTTATGGTGTTTTGTAGTCATGTAATACGAATTTACGATTATATTCATTTTCCAAGCGGGCTAGAACCTGGTAAGGAACCGATAATTCCTTACTAACCCAATCGGGCTCCGGTGCACCAATAACAGAAAAGACATGCCCCTGTCTAGACCAACCCCTGTCCAATCCATCCCCTCCCACTTCTTACCGGACCGGGCTGACCCGGGCTTTATCGAGTCGAACCGAGACGTTAGCGGGCCAAACCGGTTCGATTAACACCTTTTGTCCCAAGAGCACCATGGTGAATTGCTGAATGGAACGCCTTCCAATCATATACAATATCTTTTCAGAAACTTGATTGTAAAATTAAGCCAAATAGTCGTTCACCTAACCATTTAAACAAAAGGTAGTCAATAGATATAATATATGTATAAATCTTATATTACATACTTTTAATAATGTCTAATCAACATTTAATCTATGTATATCGGAGAGAAAAATTAACTAGTGAATTCAATGGGTTATTTGTGTAAAGGTTCCTCTCTTTTACATGTTAATCTTCTTGTCTACATTGCCGGCCCAGACCAATTTGGGCTATCCTGCATCTTATATACCTGCCTGTTTATGGCCCTTCACCTCATCTTAGCTTCATTAATAATATTTTAACTTGAATTGTATTACACAACAAGATTTTGCCTAAGGCTTAGCATAGACTAAGATTAAACACTGAAACTAAATATCTCAGTCCAAATTAAAGAACAATTTTCCATCTAATACAAGATTGCACAGGTATTTATTCTATTAATTTTGGCTTATAATACTGCGAAAAACTATTTTTCTTTAATATATACAACACAAAAGAAAATATGGGATTGTATTTTCTGTATTTTATATATACATAGTGAAAAAGTTTTACCCAATAAAACATGAAACAATAACTCTTGTACAACCATTGTAGTCAGTAATGGGGGACCAAATATATTTATTTCATTCTTTTTCTGTGACCACTTTAGCAGTATTTTAATTAAATATATGACAGAATGAACAATGAAGGGAAGCACATGAACAGGTCCAGGTATTTCTTTTTTAGCATAATTCTCATCCAAGACTTTTGGTTTGGATAAGACCCAAATACCAATTGAATTATTACTGTATATCACTTCCATTTCTGGCCACAATTTTGTAATGTCCCAAAATCAAATTGGACCACTTATAAACCATATCAATTTCTATTCAGAGTTTATCACATACACCAAAGTTTGCCATAAATGCACTGTGAAAATGTCTCTTTTATTTCTTTTTTTTTGGGATGAATTGGGCTAGTGAAAATGTTATTAAAGATCGAATTTTACACCTTCAAAATTTTACCAATGGAGGACCACTCTTAACTTGAGGTCACTTGTGAAATTTCATAGACCAACATCTATCCAAGAATTAAACATTACACCAATAATTTATCTGGTTGGGAACCACTTGATATAAAATTTCATTCTCTTATAAGTAGAGAGAAAGCTATTTTATACATTCAACTTTTACCATATCATTCACTTAAAATAAATAATCTGTAATTCACTTTGCACATAGATTGGCTTATATGTGATTTTTTTTTTAGTTTTTTAAACTCTATACCCAATCAAATATTTTCATGTAATAAATATGAGACGGAGAGAGTAACATTACTTTTATATTCATGGAATAGTGGGATATCTAGAGCTCTAAGAGCCGGAGCTAGCATGTGATATGCGGGTTACGTGATTAGTTGTTTATGCTTAGACTCTCTCTCTCTATATATATATATATATATAAAATTTCACCAAATATCAATAAATATGTAATTATGAACTAAGTTATTATATTATATTAACTTGAGATAATCATAAAAATTCAAAATTTCAAATCTGATTGGTTTTTGATAGTTACACCTCACAATATTTGGAACTTTCTTGTACGTACCCACGGTAGACTGAAAGTGAAGACCCAATAATCTCAAACTGGTCAGAGTTTAAAAAGAGAAACAATGAATGGATCACTAGTAGACGTACACTAGTGACCTATCGTTTCTTACAGAAACAGTCCCACATTCATATATATTGCCAGATATTCATTTCTGCTTTTGGTCCAGCATCATAAAATCTTGATAGCTCTAAGAAATACCCAAAGCACTAAAAGTAGAGAGAGGGAGAGAATGGAAAATTTTAATTCAATTTTCTACCTACTGTGAAATGGAGCTTTGAACCAACTCTACGTGACTTATAGCTCACAAATTCGAGTCATGAAAATAACTATTAATATTTTGTATTAGGGTAGACTGTCTATATCAAACACAGTGAATACTGAATACTTAGTGCACCTTTTTCTTTTCCTACGTACTATAGCCAAAAAAGCTTATCACATGAAGATATCGTTGTTATTGCATCATGCATGTACATGCAGCGCCAACTATTTCGGGACCAAAATAGACGCATTAGTGAATATACATCGAGGTGATCTTTCAGCATTCAAGGTTATAGTAATGAATTGAGTAAAAATCATGGGAGATCGGATCTGTACGTGTTCAAATTAGGACAGAGACAGGAAAAATGAATTTTTTTTTTTATCGATTTAAGTCTTGTTGGTAGAAACGTTACTCAATACTTGTGTTAGTAAGAGATAGCATACATCCAATATATTAGAAAAAATATACACAAATTAGTTCGGACACCATCAAAAGATTTTAGGATGTGTTGTCAAAGCTTGCCCACTTTTTTTATTTTTATTTTTAAGGAGAGAAAAGGTCGTAGAGCCTTTCATAACTTAGCCAATAGTGTCTCTCTCAAAGTCTCAAATGGTCCCAAAAGGACCTCAACCCATGTCTCTGGTTCAAGCTACACAGAAAGTGACATTTCTTTCCTATCACTTTCCCATAATATCATTTACTCCATCTCCATGACTACTTCTCTATCTATTCATTTCCTTCTTATTTGTTTCCTTACATTTATTCTTATTTCAACTATGATTTAGATTTTCTATGTCCAATTAAGTCCCACTTGAATACATTATTGCTCTTTCCTTTTCAATCTTATATTTATTTATGAGAAACCTTGAGCTAGATTGCTTTTATTAGAGTGCTCCATTTAAAGAAAATATATGTTATAGAGATAAGTCCACATAAAAATTATTTTTTATTTCAAGAAAAATATTTTTCAGAGAATCATACAATAAGAAAGCAAATTATAAATAGTGACGGACATGCATATGTGTTAAAGATCTATTAAATATGTATAAAATATTAAATTTCGGGCCAAGTAACTCAATGATTAAGAAATTTAGTATCATTCTGGACCAAGAAAATTCAAATCTTGAATCGTGTATGAGCATATATGTGGGTTAAGAGTTGATTGTATAAAAATGGGGTGATATAGAGTTAAAAATAGAAATATGGGTAAAAGGGTGAAAGTTTTATGCTTTTAAAAAAAAAAGGATTATTTCATTAATTCTTTTTTAAAATACTAACAGAAAATCTATTAGAAGATGTATATATAATTATATAGTAATAGTTATGTCAAATCGTTACAATTAGGAAGATGGGCTCCTTGAAGTATATCGAAGAATAAAGCCATGCACACGAGGACACAATCATATGTTTGTTTTCTCTTGGAATAACATTAACCATTCATTAACTTCGAATGTTTTTAGCCATTGTATTTTAATAATAATGAAATTAACTTTGTCCATTTTCTTCCTCTTTCACGTGCCTGTGATGGGATTCTTTACCATAAATAACTACTACAATTTAGTCAAACAATCCTTATAAGTTACATAAGCCAACTATACAAGCTTAGTTATTCTTGTTATTAAAATAATAAGAATTGAACATATAGATTAATTACATAAGCAAAATGCATTAATTAAATAAGAAACATAAAAGACGCAATGTGGAAGTATCTTTATTTCATGCAGTGGAGATTTTTAATAAAATATTAATTTCGGGATTATACTATTTATAAGTATAGATATCTTATCCATGCCCAAAAAGAAGTTGCTATCTATAGTCCAAAGATATCAATACCATCTTTAAAACAGTCCATCAAAGCTATTAAGGGCTTAAAAGAAGAAAAAAATTTAAATAACAACGTTCAACTGCTTAAATTAAAAATAGTCGATTATTTATATAAAAGTCCCTTTAAAAAATGGATGCCATTTTTTTGTACACGCTAGCTTAAAATTTTGCCCTTTTTTATTGCTTGATTGAAAGTTTTAATTGAAGAAAAAAGGTGTTACCTTCTTGTACCTAAAAGCATAAACCTTCTCCCCGAAATTAAAGAATCAAGAGTTTGAAAGACCTTTTTTTTTCTTTCTTTATTCTTTTTTCATGTATATGTAAGAAATATTTTGTATGTTCTCACAATATATGAAATGAATCTCAAGCTTTTTCGTGTAATTCTAAAAGAGTGTAGGGACGGTTTGGTAGGCATCAAAATCTCAACCACATATATTCTTTGCTAGGTAGGAAAATTAAAACTCTGCAAAAACAAAAAAAAAATGTGGGACATAGAAGAGGAAAATGAAAAGAGAAGCAATTAATCAAGAGGTCTATCATTCCATCCTCCATTTCACATAGAAACAAGGAAAAAGCCATAAAATGAGTAACCACAAAAGTCCATATAAGTCTCTGCCAAACTTCATTCTCATCCCATAGTCCTTAGTCCCTACCTTTAATTGGCCTTTATCTTCTCCAAAACCTCCTTCCCTACCGCCCTTATTCCTTCCTCTCTCCCGCTGGCAGAGTCAAGATTTCAAATTTATGAGCTAGATTCTAATTTTTTTTATGTTACTGTATTCTAAATTAATAATTTGTATATATTCAATAAATTTCTTATATAAGACAAATATAAACAAATTTCATTGGGTTCGACCGTACTTGCAACTAATACACTAACTCCACCCCTACCACCTACCCAATGGAACTTATATTTTGAAGTCAATATTTTCGTCGCGAACATATATATATATATATATATATATATATAATAAAGATTGTAATGCATTCAACTTAAAAATTGAACTCATCCTGTCTAAATCCTAAATCTGCTTCCGTCCACCCCCACAACCTGCAATAATAATACCATACAGGCCAATATGTGCATGTTTGGTTTCAGTCACTTTACTCGCCCAAAACCCTAATATATCCCACATGTCTACAGCATGGGCAGCCACATGCAAATGGACCCCTAGCTCCTTTTCTCGCTCACGTGTGAGTATGAGATTTGTGCCTACACATTGTACCATGATTGTGTGTGTATAGATGTAGATATATATTCATAGACAAGTTCACTTTACATGGATCATGAATATATATACTACTTTGTTTACGGTTACTTGAAAACTACTAGCTTTAGATAGCAAATATGGTACTAACGTTACCTATAATAGTATATAGATTATTTACACGTCAATGTATATAAGTTAAATGTGACATTTAGTGCCCTCTGTATTTGTAATGACACTACTATATACATCAAAATGTTTGCACGTTGAGAGACTAAAAGCTAATGGACATATTTCTGCAAAAATGTGATACACTCGTTAATTTGGATTGAAATAAAATGTTACATTATGTTAAAGGGCTAGATAGGCATAAGTCTACGTCGTAGTACTAACTAGTCCATGCGCATTCACTTGTCGTATTACATTGATTATTTAACTTGGCATTGTCTCTTCTTTTATGTTATTCAATGGGAATAAAATAGATGTATCACCAAAAGAAGATACGAGCGTACTACCCATTGAAAATGTTATGTTTTTGGAAATTATTCTCTTCACCCTCCCCCACCAGTATCAAGTCATTAATTATACCATTAAATGAAGATGCTATAACCTTTTCTTCATCTATGTTATGTCAATATATTCATATTCAGAGGTGGATTCAAAGTTCACGAGAGCTAGTAATTATAGCAAATGAATATGTTCCTAAAATATGATGTTGGACTTAATTTATCTTCTTTACTTCTTTTCTTAGAGCTAATTGGATCAAATATTTTACAAAACAGAATTCGTTTAGTTTTTCTTCTGTGCAATTACTTCATCCAGTTTTGGCGTGCAAGTCTCGTAAATTATTGAAAAATGTATGTAATTAACTAGGGTATTTTAGTTGATATTAGCAGTTGGATGCATATGCTATATATAATATACTTATGGTTCACTAGTTTATTTAATACAATCTTATTATTGTTACATTGTTAGCCTCTTGTACACTATTTTATATGCAGAGTCAAGTTAGATATCAAGTCTTGCAGCGAAACTAGGAGATGAAATATATAGGTACCATTTCTCGATTTATGTGTCCCATTTTTGTGCAAAGACCATACTAATCTTCTAGATTATCATTCCATGAAATACACTGGATTGCAATTCGTTCATCTATTCGAAAAAGAAGGATAAAAAAGAGAGGAAAAAAAACAAAATCAGACAGCAAAAAGAGCAGAAGAACATGATATAGTAGCTGGCTAAGAACATAATTATTTTGCCAGTACAGACGGTAGTGTACGAAAACAAGGGATTATGGAGAGACATCAAGAGGGCCATGGGTGTCTCCAATTCTAAGAAAACTGCTACAACGCCAGTCCAAAACTAGCAAAATACAGCAATTTTCTTAATTATCAAACACCAACAAAAAATTTTAAAGATAAATTAGTAAAATATAGAGGAAAAAATCGAAGATGGAGACAAACAATAACAAACAATAGTGGGAAAAGGGGAAACAACAAGGGGAGATGTTCGAATTCTGGCTTTCTTGCTGGCTATAATGGACATGGTCTTGTAAACTTAGATTCAAATATATGATTCAGTTGCCTCAGTGTTGACAAGTGATAATAGGTGAATTTTACTATATTCATGCCCTAAACAATCACATTTTTTAGTTGTTTTGATAATATATATGATGACAAAATGCTCTTATTAGTATTTTTTATGAATTGTAGGTACAAAATGGTTAAGGAAGGCTAAGGAGCAATTTTGGAGCCAAAAGTAGAAGAAAAATGCCATATATGCAAAATTCCATGGAAATCACGCCTGAACAACCCTGAAGAATCAGAGACACTGTTCCGCCACGGTTCCACCGCGATCGCGGTAGAACCGCGGTGGGTGAGGGCTGCTGAAGTTGTGAGATTCAGAAGGGTGGTTTGGCCGCGGTTCCACCGCGACCGCGGTAGAACCGCGGCAGGCGCCGTAAAGTTGAGCGACTGAAGTGCAAAAACGGGATTTTTAAGACCTAAACCCTATTTAAACTATAAACTTCGCCCAAAGGAGGCAAGTATTGATTGTTA
>MU774268.1:0-37470 GCA_026770625.1 Nicotiana glauca
TTTATAGTGATGGGGTGGGGAGTAGTTTTGGGGGGAAAACATTTTGGGGAAGGTTTTGGGGGGAAAATATTTTGGAGAAGGTTTTGGGGGGAAAATTATTTTGGGATTTTCAAATGATTGGCCAATTTGAATTTAAGACCAAGCTTTCTCATTTTCCTCTTCTTTTTGTTGTTCTTTTCTTTGTTTAATTAATTAAAAACCTAAACTAAATTCCTAAATTAATTCAAATTGTAAAATTAGGCTAATTATCTAACTATGTAAATATGATCATTTTTTAATTTTTTGATTAATAGCACAATTAGCTCAATGTAATTAATTCCTAAATGCAAATTAAACCTAAAGTGACTTGAAATTAAAATGTGACATTTCTATGTGTTTTTTTTTTCTATGATTTTTTTTTAAATGTTAAAAATGCATGCCATGCAACTAAATAATAAAAAAAACCTACAAATTAGTTAAAATTATTTTTGTCTATTTTTAGGAGTTATTTTCATGTAGGGCAAAAATCACGTGCTTACACTAATGAGTATGTAACGAAAGTATTCGATGACTTTTCTAGCTGTATAAATCAATTGATTGTTTAAAATAAGAAAGACAATGGTAGAAATATAAGTTGTGGCATCTTATTTTTTTACTATTCCACACAAACATTCAGTCAAGAAGCCAGAAGCAGCAACAATTACATCTAAACCAGCTAAGTTACTATAAATATTAAACTTTGTCATTCAAAATTTAATCCAGAAAGAGTGACATATAGAAATGCACAATGGATGCTACCATCTAATACAATAGGTGATTCTCACATCATAGAAAACAAAAGCCCAAGCACTCTCGTACTGACAATAAAATGACCAGAGAAAGACAATAAAATTAATACGTTATTAAGAACCTAATAATCAACATGTCATTGGAATGAATGAAGCGTTCTACTTCAAACTATTAATAGTAATTTCATACTAATTTTACAATTTTCTTTTCCCGCAGGCACTAAACCGAGGTCTAAAAATATCTGACTTTTTCATATATTTTACTCCAATTCTCCTTAGAAAACTTTTTCAGTTCAGGTAAAATAATGATTTTTCATGTTATATTGGCCACATTCTCTTCTTGCTTTGGAATTAGCTAATTTTGAGTTTTTCTCTTACCCGTCTTTGTTTTAAACCTTTTACTGTATGCTATACGTAATTGTGGTGAAAGATTAACAGAGCAGATGAAGTATCTTAAATATTCATATGTATTTCATATAACCGAGATAGCAAAATCTACTGTTCCAGCTACTTTCTTCAAACAATGCTTTCAGATTTAGAATTTTGAGTTTTTCGATGTATGATCAAAGTTAAGGAGAATATTTTCTCTCTTTGAGGTGTATTTATTGACATTATTTTGCTGAGTGATATCTCCTTCAATCACTTACTCGACAAATTCTAAATTGTTAGGATGTTGCGTCTATTTGTTAAGCTTGAATTTGTCTTTTTCTTCCTTTAATCTTTGATTTGAAAATTTTCTAATAGGTGTACTATGTTTATGCTTTTCCTTAGTGAATGAAATTTTCTGCTATTCTTAGGATGCAACATATTGATGATTCTTAAAAGCTATGTTGTTTCTTTCTGCAGAACTTGGATATGAATAATTTTATTTTTTTGAAAGAGGATGTGACGATCCAAAGGGGTCATTACTTGTTATCTTTACCTATTCTCTACTTCTGAGGCCTTAAAACCTCATCTAAGGTTGCCTCTATTTGCGTGCGTAGTCTGTACACGTAGCCGAAAAGCTTAAATATGAATTCTATGAGAAAAATGCTAAATTTTGATACTAAAATGAATAAATTTGACTTCGGTCAATATTTCGGGTAAACGGACCCGCACCCGTGATTTGATGATGCAGGAGGGTCTGTAAAAAAATATGGGAGTTAGGCTTATGCCCGGAATCGATTCCGAGGTCCCAAGTACGAGAAATAAATTTTTGATGTGAAATTATTTTCTGGAAATAATTAAAGAAATTGGAAATGAAATTTGATTAGAAGACTATGATATCGGGGCAGTATTTTTGTTCCGGCGCCTGGTACAAGTCTTATATATGATTTAAATACTTTCTGTAAAGTTTAGTTGAAAACGGACATCGTTTGACGTGTTTCGGACTTAAAATTGAAATTTGATGTTTTATGAGAATTTGCAAGAAATCACGAGTTTTGAGGCTTGATTTGATGTTTATGCTGTTATTTTTGCGATTTAATCGCACGGATAAGTCCGTATGATGTTTTTGAGGTTGTTTGCATATATAGTTTAAAGCACCGAGGGCTCGGGTGAGTTTTGGATAGGTGTTGGATTGCATTTTTAAACTTTATAAAATTTGGCATGCTCAGCTCTGTGGTCTTCGCATTTGTGAAGACCATCTCGCAATTGCGAGTTCGCAATTGCGAGTTCGCAAATGCGAGCTTTGCATCGCAATTGCGAACTATGGGATTTTGGCACTGATCTCAAATGCGATCTTAGTATTCGCAAATGCGAAAGTAGGGTGGTAGCAAATGCGACTTTCCCTTCGCAAATGCGAGAACTGGCAAATGGGACCACAAATGGTCGGTGTTCGCAATTGCGAACCCCAGTTCGCAATTTCCACATCTGAGGCTCAACAAATTTTATACTTAGTCGAATTTTAATCCACTTAGACTTGGTAGGGGTGCATCTTCACAGATTGCTCAGCCACAACGTTCTTCTCAGAGTTCTCAGGTTGTGGTCACAGCTCCAGCTGCTACCTCATTTTCCCAGCCGGCTAGGGGCGGAGGTTGGGGAGATAGAGTTAGCCCTCGAGAGAGGGGCCGGGATAGATATTATGCTATTCCTTCTCGTATCGAGGTTGTTGACTCTGACTCTGTCATTACAGGTATTATACTGGTTTGTCATAGAGAGGCATCAGCTCTATTCGATCTAGGCTCTACATATTCTTATGTGTCTTCTTACTTTGCTCCGCAATTGGGTGTACCTTGAGATTCTTTGACTGCCCCCGTCTATGTTTCTATTCCTGTGGGGTATTCTCTTATTATGGACCGCATTTATCGGTCATTTCTGGTTACTATTCATTGTTTTGAGACCAGAGCGGATTTATTGTTACTCAGTATGGTTGATTTTGATAATATCTTGGGCATGGACTGGTTGACACCCCATTTTGCTATTCTTGATTGTCACACGAAGACCGTGATGCTGACTATGCTAGGTATTATGCGTATTGAGTGGAGTGGTACTTTAGATCTTACTCCCAGTAGAGTTATCTCTTTTCTTAAAGCTCGGCACACTGTTGGGAAGGGGTGTACCGCGTATTTAGCGTATATGAGAGATGTCAGTGCTGATACCCCTTCTGTTGTTTCAGTTACAATGGTACGTGATTATCTCGATATGTTTCCCACTGATCTTTTGGGCATGCCACCTGATAGTGACATTGATTTTGGCATTGATTTATTGCTGGGAACTCAGCCCATTTCCATTCCTCTATATTTTATAGCTCCTCCTGAGTTGAAGGAGTTAAAGGATCAGTAGCAAGAATTGCTTCATACGGGTTTTATTTGACCCAGTGTTTCACCGTGGGGTGCTCCTGTTTTGTTTGTGAAGAAGATTGATGGTTTTATGCGTATGTGTATTGATTATCGCCAGTTGAACAAGGTTACAGTGAAGAACCATTATCCTTTGCCTCATATTGATGATCTGTTTGACTAGCTTCAAGGCGCACATGTGTTTTCTAAGATTGACTTGCGCTCAGGTTACCATCAGTTGAAGATTCAGGAGCCAGATATCTCGAAGACTGCCTTCAGGACTCGGTATGGCCATTACGTGTTCCTTGTTATGTCATTTGGGCTAACCAATGCCCCAGCAGCTTTCATGCATTTGATGCATAGTGTGTTCAGGCCATATCTTGACTCTTTTGTTATTGTTTTTATTGATAATATTCTGGTATATTCTTGAAGTCGGGAAGATCATGAGTAGCACCTGAGGACCGTGCTTCAGACCCTGAGAGAGAAGAAACTCTATAAAAAGTTCTAAAAATGTGAGTTTTGTTGAGTTCAGTGGCATTCTTAGGCCACGTGATTTCGAGTGAGGGCATTCGGGTGGATCCGAGGAAGATAAAGGTCGTGCAGAGTTGGCCCAGGCCATCCTCAGCTATAGAGATTTGCAGTTTCCTTGGTTTGCCGGGCTACTACCGTCGTTTTGTGGAGGGATTTTCATCGATTACAACCCCTATGACAAGATTGACCCATAAGGGTGCCCTATTTTAGTGGATAGAGGAGTGTGAGGCGAGCTTTCAGAAGCTCAAGACAACTTTGACTACAACCCCAATTTTGATATTGCCTACCGGTTCGGGGTCTTATATTCTCTATTGTGATTTCTCGAGAGTTGGCCTCAAAGCAGTGTTGATGCAGGACGGTATAGTGATTGCCTACACGTCTAGACAGTTGAAGATACATGAGAAGAACTACCCTGTGCACGACCTTGATTTAGCCACTATTGTTCATGCCTTGAAGATCTGGCATTATTACTTGTACGGTGTGCCTTGTGAGGTCTATACTGACCACTGTAATTTGCAAGACTTGTTCAAGCAAAATGATATAAATTCATGCAAGAGGAGATGGTTAGAGTTGCTTAAGGACTGTGATATTACTATTTCGTATCACCCGGGCAAGGCCAGTGTGGTGGCGGATACCTTGAGTTTCCGGGCGGAGAGTTTGGAGAGTTTGGCATATTTACCAACTTCAGAGAGGCCTATGGCGATGGTTGTTTAGGCCTTAGCCAGCCATTTTATGAGATTGGATCTTTCGGAGCCTAGTCGGGTTCTAGCTTGTGTGCTTTCCCGGTCTTCCCTATTTGATCGTACCAGGGAGCGGCAGTATGATGACCCTCATTTGTTTGTCCTTAAGGACAAGGTCCAGCGTGGTGATGCCAGAGATGTGACCATCGGAGATGACGGGGTATTGAGGATGCATCGCTGGATTTGTATGCCTAATGTTGATGAGCTTCTAGAGTTAATTTTAGGAGAGGCCCATTGTTAGCGGTATTCCATTCATCCGGGTGCCGTGAAGATGTATCAGGATATAAGGTAACACTATTGGTGGATACGATTGAAGAAAGATATAGTTGGGTATTTGTCTAGATGACTCAACTACCAGCAGGTAAAGTATGAGCACCAGCGATCGGGTGGGTTGCTTAAACAGATAGAGATTCCGGAGTGGAAATGGGAGCGCATCACCATGGACTTTGTGTCTGAACTCCCACAGACCTTGAAGATGCTTGATGCCATTTGGGTTATTATGGATCGACTGACCAAGTCCGCTCATTTCATTCTTGTGTGTACCATTTATTCATCGAAGCGGTTGGCGGAGATTTATATTCGGGAGATCGTCCGTCTGCATGGTATTCTCGTTTCGATTATTGCAGACAGAGGTACTCAGTTTACATCTCGGTTCTGGAGAGCCGTGAAGCAGGAGTTAGGTACTCAGGTGAAATTGAGCACAACATTTCACCCCCAGAGGGACGGACAGTCCGAGTGCACTATCCAAATTCTTAAGGATATGCTCCGTGCGTGTGTTATTGAGTTTGGAGGATCTTGGGATCAGTTCTTGCAATTAGCGGAGTTTTCCTAAAACAACAACTACTAGTCGAGCATCCAGATGGCTCCTTATGAGGCTTTATATGGTAGGCAGTATTGATCTCTGGTTGGATGGTTTGAGTCGGGGGAGGCTCGGTTGTTAGGTACGGATTTGGTTCAGGAGGCCTTGGACAAGGTCCAGATCATTCAAGATAGGATTCATTCAGCTTAATCTAGGAAGAAGAGTTATACAGATCGCAAGTTTCGAGATGTGGCATTTATGGTTGGTGAGCGAGTATTGCCCCGAGTGTCGCCTATGAAAGTCGTGATGATATTTGGGAAGAAGGGCTAGCTTAGCCCTAGGTTCATTGGTCCGTTTGAGATTCTTGATCGAGTGGGAGAGATGGCTTATAGACTTGCATTTCCACCTAGCTTATCAGCCGTGCATCCAATGTTTCATGTACCCATGCTTCGGAGGTATCACGTCGATCCAGCCCACGTGTTAGATTTTGGCACTTTCCAGTTGGACAAGGACTTGTCTTATGAGGAGGAGCCGGTAGCTATTCTAGACCGCCAGGTTCGTCAATTGAGGTCCAAGAGTTTTCCTTCTGTTCGTGTCCAGTGGAGGGGTCAGCCTCCTGAGGCATCGTCCTGGGAGTCCGAGGCTGATATGCGAAACTGTTATCCGCATATTTTTCCCGACTCAGGTACTTCTTTCTTTTGCACGTTCGAGGACGAATGGTTGTTTTAGTGGTGGAGAATGTGACGATCCAAAGGGGTCATCTCTTGTTTTCTTACCCATTATGTACTTCAAAGGCCTTGAAAACCTCATCTATGGTTACCTCAATTTGTGTGTGTAGTCTGGGCGCGAAGTCAGAAAGCTTAAATATGAATTCTATGAGAAAAATGCTAAATTTTGATATTACAATGAATAAATTTGACTTAGATCAACATTACGGGTAAATGGACTCAGACCCGTGATTTGACGGTCCCGGAGGGTCCGTAAGAAAATATGGGAGTTGGGCGTATGCCCGGAATCGAATTTCGAGGTCCCAAGTCCGAGAAATGAATCTTTTATGTCAAATTGTTTTCTAGAAATAATTAATGAAATTAGGAATGAAATTTGATTAGAAGACTATGGTATGGGGCCAGTATTTTAGTTCCGGCGCCCAGTACAAGTCTTATATACGATTTAAGCACTTTTTGTAAAATTTGGTTGAAAATGGACGTCGTTTGACGTGTTTCGGACTTAAAATAGAAATATGATATTTTATGAGAATTTTGAAGAAATCATGAGTTTTGAGGCTTGATTCGATGTTTATGTTGCTTTTTTGGCGATTTGATCGCATGGATAAGTTCGTAGGATGTTTTTGAGGTTGTTTGCATATTTGGTTTGGAGCCCCGAGGGTTCGGGTGAGTTTTGGATAGGTGTCGGATTGCATTTTTGAACTTTGTAAAATCTGGTATGCTCAGCTCTGTAGTCTTGGCATTTGCGAAGATCATCTCGCAATTTCGAGCTTGCAAATGTGAGCTTGCAAATGCGAGCTTTGCATCGCAATTGCGAACTATGAGATTTTGGCACTGATCGCAAATGCGATCTTAGTATTCACAAATGCGAAAGTAGGGTGGTCGCAAATGCGACTTTCCCTTAGAAAATGCGAGAACTGCTAAATGGGAAGGGTTTGCAAATGCGAACCCAGCTTCGCCATTCCCACAAATAGTCGGGGTTCGCAATTACGAACCCTAGTTCGCAATTCCCACATCTGAGGCTCACCAAATTTTATACTTAGTCGAATTTTCACCATTTTTCACCATACTTTCAAAACCCAAACTCCATAGTGAATTTTTCAAGGACAAAGCTTCTTCCAAATCAGTTGTAAGTCGATTTTTACTTAATTCTTTCAATCATTAACATCATTTAACATGTTTTCCACTTAAAATCCATTATTTTCATGGGTGAAATTGGGGGTTTTGGGTAGAACCTAGTTTTTTCTAAAATTGGATTTTTGGACCTCAATTTGAGGTCCGATTTCAAAACAAATCATATATTTAGGTTCATGGGGCAATGGGTAACCGGGTTTTGGTTTGAACCTCAGGTTTTGACCACGTTGGCCTTAGGGGCGTTTTGGTTATTTTACCTAAATTCGCGTCTTAAATTTCAATTAAATAGTAGAATCAGTTGCTTGAGATGTTATTTACGATATGTAATTAAAATAAATAGATTTGGTCCATTTAGAGTCGGATACTCATGGCATAGGTGTAGTTTTGAGTTGATTTTGGAGCCGGTTTGAGGTAAGTGGCTTGTCTAACCTTGTGTGGGGGACCTTTCCCCTTAGGATATGATATCTGGTAATTGAATGCCTTGTACTTGAGGTGACGAACGCGTAGTTGAGCTAATTGTTGAAAAACACGATTTTACTTTAATTATTTAGACTGATTTTCTTTCTTATTTGTTGTATTTTATCTGCAATTATAGACTGTGTTAGCTTGGAAAGTATGCTTAGTTGTTCTAAATTGCCTATTTGCTCAAGTTGCTTTGTTTGCACTACGTGAAGCATATTAGGCTAGAACTACCTATTGCCTTGTATTTTTGAGCTTCATTTCTGAATACCTTCGTGTTGTGACTACATATTTACATTGGGACTACGGATGTGGGATTCCGGTGGCTCCCCCTCTAGTTTGTTTACTTTGGGACTATTGGTTTGATTCCAGGTAGATCCCGCTGCACATTTACTTTGCGACTGCGGGTTAGATTCCCGATAGATCCCCTTGCACATTGATAGTTGGACTACGGGATGGTATCCCAGGATGTCCTTCGAATATACTCATATGATGGACTACGGGACAGTATCCCGAGAGCTCCTTGGACAGTTGATGAAGTGGAAAACATGACGGTGTCCTAGGAGATCCTCGTTGGTATTGATATTGAGCTATTTTACTGTGTTGTATTATTCTCTGAGTGTTAATTATTGCCTTGTATAACCTATCTTACTTCATAGATGTACTCATTACTTTCGTTTATTCATGTTGTTGCAAGATTTATTGGTATGCTTATTCATAGTAGGGCCCTGACCTTCCTCGTCACTACCCAATCGAGGTTAGGCTTAGCACTTATTGAGTACCGCTATAGTGTACTCATGCCTCTTTTGCGCATGTTTTTCATGTGCAGATGCAGGTACTTTATCTCAGGCGTATCACTCTCGAGGCGGAGAGATCTAGCAGAGCCTTTGAGGTATATCTGCCGCGTCCGCAGACCAGGAGTCTCTATCTTATTCTAGCTTTAGAAGTTAGCTTTTTCCTTCGTACTTTTGCTTTAGACATTCTGGAGTTACAGCAGTGTATTACTTCCACTTAGCTTGTGTTCCCGTAAGTTTCCGGGTTTTGGGATGATATTGTAGACTTCCGCATTATTGGGTTGTATATGCCGAGCGACATTTATATACAATTACCCTTCTAGTTAGTTTAGTTTAATTTATTTGTTTTTTCCGCAATTTTCGTTATTTCTACATTGTTAGTCTTTCCTAGTCGTAGGAACTCTGTGTCATCACGGTATGTTCACAGAGGGCGAACTGGGGTCGTGACAGAGGAAGAGTTAGCAAACAATTAATAACAATAACTTGTTTATTGTCTTCCATTGAAGAGAGTTTGAAAATGAAATGAAATTGTTATAAGGTAAATTTGACTACTTCATTCTCCAAGAACAATGATATATCTGGTTGACATGTGAATATGATATGTTTATGTTATTTGGCTCTTGTAGATACATGCTTTCATGTTCAAGTATGGATGTTCCATTTCTGATATGTTTTGAAAGGCCTTTTATAATGACCTGGCCGGTTGTTTTAAGAATTTACTCTTTTATCCCCTATTAACTGCATTTCCCGTGTTGGTTTCTGCTATTTTGAATTGTCGGGATATTTTGTTTTGAATTTTGAGGTATTTTGGGACACTTAGTCCCTAAAAAAGAATTTAATTTTATAATTTGGACAGTAATAGGAGTAGTGTGAAGATGGCCTCGAAATGGAATTTCGATGGTTCTTTTAGCTCCGTTGGGTGATTTCAGGCTTAGGGTCATTTCCTGAATGTGTTTTAGAGGTCTGTACCTTAATTAGGGTTGAAATACTGAAAGCCAGATTTTTGAAGTTTCCGGTTGTTAGGTGAGATTTTGGTATAGGGGTCGGAATGAAATTACATAAGTTACAGTAGGTTTGTTGGGTCATATATGATGTGCGTGCAAAATTTCAGGTCATTCAGACGAGGTTCGATAGACTTTTTGATTGAAAGCGGAATTGGGATGTTTTTGGAATCCTTAGGCTTGAATTCTATGATGATTTGGTGTGTCGATGTTATTTGAGGTGTTTTGAAGATTGGTATAATTTTGGATTGTGGTATATGACATATTCGTGTTGTTGGTTGAGGCCCTGGGGGCCTCGTGGATATTTCGTATGGTTGACGGAAGATTTTGAGTTGGGTTTGGCAGCTGAGGTTCTTCCATTGCTTCCATAACCACAAATGCGGCTAGGGGATCATAGGTGCTTACTCGTAGAAGTGGAAATCGAGCCGCATATGCAGCCAAGAGAGAGGTTAGTTGGAACTGCAGAAGCGACTACTGGAGCGCACCTGCGCAATCGCAGGTGCCACCGTTTTATCGTAGATGTGAAAATGGGCTTTTAAGTGAAAACTGCAGATGCGGTGCTTTGTACGCAGATGCGGTATCGCAGGTGCAGTTTAGGGAGCGCAAGTGCGAAAAGCCTTGGTTAGAAAGTATAAAACACTTCCTTCGCGATTTTTGTCATTTTTCTCAATATTTCAATTCTGGGTGGAGCTTTTGGGAGCCATTTCAAGGGAGTTTTTCAGAGGGATTCATTGAGTTAAGGTCCTTGGTTCCTAAACCCGTTATTATGGTGATTTTTATCATTTTAAGCATGAAATTTGAAGGAAAGTCTGTGGTAAATTTGGGGTTAGGGCTTTGTTAATTAGAGAGATTTGCGTGGTGATTTGAGGGACCATTTGGGGATCGATTTTGGTACTTTTTGTATGAATGAACTCGTGAGAGGTGTTTTGGTAATTTTTCCTAATTTTGCGTATTAGCTTAGAATTAATTAGTTGAATATGTTACTTGAAGTGCTATTTATATTATGCAATTACTTTGATTAGATATTGGCCATTTGGAGTTGGGTACTCGTGGCAAGAACGTGGTATCGAGTTGATTGAGATGGTTCGAGTTAAGTGACTTGTCTAACCTCGTGTGGGGGAACTCCCCTTAAGGTTTGGTACTGTGATATCTGTAAAGCCTTTTATGTGATGAGCGCGTACTTGTTTTGATTGTTGAAAATCATGTTTTCCATTTTAGTATCTATATTTTGTATTTTACTTAACTGCTTACGCTACTTGGACATTGAGTTTACTCTTAGCCTAGGAGAGCATGCCTAAATGACTAAATTGTTTACTTGCTTAAATTGCCTTATCTGAACTTTGTGCAGCATGCTAGGTTAGAATTACCTATTTATTTTGATATTAAATTCAATTGAGTGGATTATATTTGTGTTGTTGTTGTGTGTTTACATTGGGACTATGGGCGGTTCTTAGTAGATCCCCCTTATCTGTTTATTTGGGACTATAGATGTGGTGTTCCGGTAGATCCCCCCCCCCCCCTGCAAACTGATATGGACTACAAGACACCAGCCGGGAGATCCACTGATTATTTACTTTTGGGACTACGGATGTGGTATTCCGGTAGATCCCTCTGCATAGTGATATGGACTACCGATTATTTACTTTTGGGCATATAGGACGGGATCCCGGTAGACCCCCGATTGTTATCTCTAAGTTAGGTTGTATACCTTCTGTGATTATTTGCCTTGGTTGTGATTGTTGTTTCTCTCATTTCTGTATTTATTTACTACTGTTCATCTTCCTTATATATTATTGTATATGTCTGGTAGAGCCCTGCCCTTCCTCGTCACTACTCGATCGAGGTTAGGCTTGGCACATACTGGTACCGCTGTGGTGTACTCATGCCTTTTCCTGCACATGTTTTGTGTGTGCAGATCCAGGTACTTCTATTTAGTCTTATCACCCTTGAGGCGAGGCGATCTCTAGAGGCTTTGAGGTACATTGACCGAGTCCGGGGACCGAAGATTCCCAATCTACTCTATCTTTTAGTTATATCCATTTTGTATTTCTTCTTTTGTTAGACACTCTCGAGTTAGAACACTCTGTAGATATTCCACATCTTGTGATTTCATAAGATTCCGAATTTTGAGAAATGTAGTTTCAGTTTGAGAAGTTTGTATTGAATATGCCGAGCGACATCTTAATGTTTCAGTATGTTATTCTGTTGTTTTTGGCTAGTTTTATTCTGTTGTTTCTTTTTCCGCAATTGGTTAGGCTTATCAAGTCATAGAGACTAGGTGCAATAATGATAGTTAATGGAGGGCAAACTTTGGTCGTGACAAGTTGGTATCAGAGCTCTATGTTCGTAGGAGTCATGAATCACAAGCTGGTTTATTACACTCTCACGGATCGGTACGAAGTCGTCTGTACTTATCAATGAGAGGCTATATAACTGTTAGGAAAAACTCCACTTCATTTGATTTCCTTGTCGTGCGAGATTGTTGATATCACAATTCTGAAATTCTGTCCTCTATTCTCTCACAAATGGAGAGAACATGTGCTACCTGAGATGATCATGCACCCACGGCCCCTATAGGAGCCGTCAGAGGCCGGGGCCGAGGTAGTGGTCGAGGATGCGCAGTTAGTGCAGCCAGAGCACCCGCGCGAGCAACCACTAAGGTGCAACCAGCAGCTCCACCCGGTGTCCAAACACCTTATACGGCTACTACTACTACTACTCCAACACTCAGGAGACTCTGGCGCAGTTTATGACTATGTACACCACTCTAGCTCAGGCAAGGTTGCTTCCCCTTGCTGAAGCCAAATCCCAGGTTAGGGGAGGAGCTTAGACTCCTGCTACCCGCACTCCTGAGTAGCAGGTTCATGCTGAGCAGATCCTAGATATTGTTCTGGCACCCTGTAGCCCCAGCTCAACCCGAAGAGTGGGAAGTAGTTTCACAGTAGGAGTAGAAGAGGCTTGAGAGGTTCCATAAGTATCAGCCTCCTACATTAAGTGGACTAGCATCAGATGATGCTCTTGGATTTCTTAAGGAGTGCTACCGTATCCTCCGTACCATGGGTATATCAGGATTGAGCAGGGTTTCCTTCACTACCTTCCAGCAGTGGGTGAGCATTGCTAGGAGGATACAGGGTATGCATGCTTGGGACAGAGAGGAGAGGGAGGCTAAGAGGTCTCGAGAGTCTGGCCATTATTCTGGTGCTCGTGCTCCACCTGCAGTTTGTCATGGTAGGGATTATATTAGTCACCCTATTCATTCAGCTCTTCTAACAGCTAGTGGTATTCCAGCTCCCCCTAGACCTTAGGAGCCTTATTATGCACCTCCAGTATCTACTGCACCTCTTGCATGATATGCTTTCAGTGGTCAGTCCAGCAGACCTGGCCCGAGCTACTCACTACTGCTATGTCCTCCCCGAGCTTGTTTAGAGTCTAGTGACACACGACATATGGTGAGGGATTACCCTAGACTTGGGAGGAGTGAACTTCCACGGACTTCGCAGGCACAGCGCACCCCGTTGAGTTCTCAGGCTATGATCACAGCACCAGTTGCTACACCACCTGCTCAGCCAGCTGGAGGTGGAGGTTGGGGAGGTAGAGGTCGCCCTCGAGGGGGAGGCCAGGCTAGATAATATTGTTAATACCCAATTTTCCTATATTTTTTATATATGTAAAATACCTTTCAAAATAGCATGTATATGCAAATATAAGCATTTTCCAAGGCTACATTATTTTTCCATTATTTTTCAAAGATTTTTAAATCAATTTACTGCCCTATTTTATTAAGAAAACCCCAATAATTATCCCCAAAATTATCATTTTTGGTGATTCATTTACTGTAGTCTTATGTTTATATAAAAATATACCTAAGGTATTTTTACACATTTTTACAAATTTATTTAGTATTTTTAAGGATAGAAATGCATAATTGCAATAGTAGCTATTTTTAGGTTTAAATTCGTCTCGTATTCATAAAATGAGATTTTTATATTTTTAAATTTATAATTATGTATTATAAATCATTTTCATGCTTCAATTTAGTTTTAGAAATTAATTTACCATCTTTATAATTTTTAAAAAGGAAAAACTGGCTATTTAAATGATAGCCCAATTAATTCCAAATTTAGACTAAAATCTAACCCCTAATTGGACCCCAATTTCAGCCCAATTTAAATAAAAATCCAACCCAAGACTCCAATCCCAATCCTAAAACTACCCAACCCAACCCGGATCAAATCTTGGTCGTTGATTAAGTTTGATCAACGGTCTAGATCCACCCGTACGTTTTTAACCTATCGACCCCCCAATACCTCTCAATTTCCCTCACTCTTCTCTATATCTAACTTCAGGTTCTCTTTAAAACCTTCAACCTCCATCCCTCTCCGATGAGTTCTTTCATCCTCTCCAGCCACCTTCTGACCTAAACCCATGGTGGTGTCACCACCCCCAAGACATCTATGGCTCCTCATGTTTGAATAACTGGTGGCCTGACCACGAAGGGTTGGATATAGACCTTCATCGACTGAAGTTCCATGGCCATATCTAGCCCTGCTCTAGCAAGCTAAGTCTATTTCGAAGCATGAGCTCGGCTCCTATTTCTTAGATCCAAGCCTTTCTCATCGTTTGGGTTCCTCTTAAAATCCTACTTTCGAGGTTTTTCTGATCTATTTAGATCTGTTCCATACATATTCTCTCCTTAAGCTTTTTAAACTATTCACTTTTTTGTTTCAAACCCTATATTTTTAAAACCATTTCTTTTCCCAATCTAGGTTTTTCATAGATATTTGGATGTTTCTCTGTTTTTCTGTCTCTTTTGCGTGTTTCTTCTACTGTGTTCTTGTGTGCTTCTTCTACTGTGTTTTTTCCCTAATGTGTTCTTGTGTGTTTCCTCTTCTGTACTTTTCCCTACTGTGTTCTTGAGTGGTTCTTATTAAATTTCCTCTACTGTGTTCTAGTTAAAGTTCATTCTAATGCTTCTCCTACTGTTCTTATCAATTTTTACATTATGTTTCGTACTAGTTTCTTCTACCATGTTTTCTTTGGGCATCTACTTTATTTCGCATGTTACTCTTCTACCATGTTTCTCATGAGTTTCTGTTGCTGAAAGGAACATGTTAAAGGCTTCAGTTCTTTTCCGAGACCTTTGAACTTATTTCGACTTAATTACATGTCCTCTCATCTCTGCACTCCATTGATGGTAGAAACCCTAGAATTTGGGGGTTCTTCCAAGTTTGGAAATCATTGGCTATGTGATTTGCTTGCACTGATTTTATTTCAAAAATCCTAACTCTTTCAGACCTATTTCAAGTCTCTGAACTGAGCTTTGAAATCTGTGTTTTTTCATATAATTCTAACTTTTGCTAAACTCTTCTAAGGTCTTTTGCACTGGGATCTTTGTATGCTACTAGATGCTACTTCTCTTGTACATGGGAAACCTATGTGACAACTATGCTTCTGTACTCTATTCTTTTATTGGTTTTGCAATGACACAACAACTTTTTTCATGCTTAACATGTCTGTATGATCTTTATATGTGATAAAATTTCCTCCTATATAGCTTTTTATCTTATGATTAGTTAAGACCTCCCTTCTGAATAGGTCTGATTGATTTTTTTCCATTGTTTGTTGATTTCCCAGTGATTCGACTTAAGTTAAAACATTTCTCAGCTTTTCTGACCTGGTTCATTCATGGACCAATAATTACAAAATCTTAGGCCTTTGATTTTACCGACTGCTAATTGATTTTCTTATCTTATTTGCACAACTGTATATTTTAAAATTCCGTCCTTAAGTAAATTTTTATGTATTTACTCCTAATTGCCTACTTTACACAAAAGAAGCTTGTTTGATTACATTCCTTACATAACTTTTACCGTTTAAATCTGAATTCCTTAATTAAAAGAAGACTTGTGTGATTGATTCTCAATTGATAATAAGTTCCTTAATTGTTTTCTTACCTTATTTCTGCCTGACTTTCACACTATAAAGGCATGACTCTTTCACAAACACACCAAGACTCATTGACAATCTTTCTGAACTCACATTTATACACAATAATATTCTCTCTTCTTGTCTTCACTATGCCGGATTTAATCTTTAGCACCACAACAATGTGCATTTACTGCCTTTGTATCCATGTCTACTTATTGTTTCTGTAGAGTTAAACAGTTAAATTACCATGCTGACTTGCTTCTGCTTGTTTATATTATGAATACCAAAACCCCTGCCACATATGTGTTTGAGCTATGGTTTAAGGCATGGCAATTTTCAAATTATTGTCCAAGAACTGAACTTGATCCCTTGGGATCCTAGCCTCTAATAGTGTGATATAGCAGGCTTAGGGGGCATACTAGCATTCTACATTGATGGGTATGCCCATAGCCTGCCTTGCCTCTTTCAATTTCTCTTTTCCCCTGAACCCATATGTGTACTATTTTGTAACTACTTCCCTTCCCCTTTCCCCTCTAGAAATTTTGTTCCTGGACTTGCACTCTCTCATAGTTTTAAGTTCTGCTCTCCTCTTGTGAGCCTTGCCTTTGAACCTTGAGTTCTCCCTGAACTTGGACACTTGCGGGCTGGCCCATTCCACACTGCACTATGTCTTAATCTGATGAAACATTTGGGTGTGAGCACTGCCCGGAGTTGTGAATTAGCGTGACACACTCAAATGGGAGAAAGGCTTTGGATCATGATCTTTGGAGTTAGTTTACCTCATATTTCAGACATGAAACATGAATCATGCTCTCCTTAGTTTTACTTTTTAATTTATGATGTATTCTCTTATTTTATTCTGGGCTGTAACAATTTTGTAATAAACTCTGGGGGATGGCTAGTGTAAAAGGGAGGGATAACTATGTATGCAAAGGGTAGATATTCTGCCTATAGGTATTTCCGAATTTTTGCATTCTCACATAGATATCCTGCCTATAGCTATTTCTGAATTTCTGTATTCTCACATAGATATCTCGCCTGTAGGTATTTCTAAATTTCTGCATTCTCACATAGATATCCTACCTATAGATGTTTCTGAAATTCTACATTCTTACATAGATATCTTACCTACAAGTATTTTTTAATTTATCCATTTCTCATGTATATACTATGCCTATAGGTATTCGCCATTCTCTAATATTAGAAATCATGTCCCTGAGTATTTGGAAAATAAAACTCTGCATATGCATATAAGTGTTTCTGAATCTTGTATATACATTCTTCATCAGACAATCATGTTTATAGGTCATAATCAATCAACTGCAATTAGATATCATAGTCATAGGCCTTAAGTGAAACGCAACATCTAGATATCATGTCCATAAGGTTTCTGCATTTTCCCATGTCTATAAAGGGTTTAAAATCATCAACGCATAGGAAGCATGTCTATAGAAGTTGTTAATCAAGTCTGAATCGCTTCACTCGCTTATAAGTCCAAAACCAGTAATAACGATGTGCCATCATCTGCAGAACTTATAACCTTTTAGCTGAAACTTACCTTTCTTTAATAACATGACACCCTTTCTTAACCAGTATGCATTCAGTTTATTTTATGTTTTTCTGAAATCAGTAGATATCATTCCTATAGGATCCTCGTCGAACACTTAGGCAAGCCTTAGGATAAAATTATAAACTAAATCTATTGTTATTAACTACAACCAGCAGGCAGACTTTATTTGGGGTTCTTATCTGAATTATGTAATAAATTAGTTTGCCTCACCTTTTAAGTTTTAATCAAACCCTAAATAGTTGTCTAAAGGAGGTGTATCTAAGCCTTTAACTTGTTATGTGTTTCCCCCAACTTGCTATACGTGTTTTGTATGTCGTTTTAGAATTTTTGCCTCTTAAAACTACAAACAAGCCTAATCCTCCTTCCCTTTAGGATTAGTAGTCCTAAATCCCTCCAGGACCGATATGATTGGGACGGGTAATAGCATGCAATAAGTAAATGAGACCATTCCACGCTTTAATACCATAATGGGGTGGGGAAGGGTAGATATGGATATGATGACCATGCGATAACATCACATGTGGCCTCTCACTGAGGAGTGATTACTGGATGTTGTGTGGGGTGATCTATATTATTAATAAACCTAGGAACCCTATCCTTTTGTTTCTTTGCTTCTTTTAAAGTTTTCTAACTGTTTCTTTTAAGAAAAACCGACTTTCTTTAGCTCTTTCCAACTTTGTTTATTTGTAATCATTATGTGAAAATCCCCTCTTACTTGGAGCTTTACTTGCCTATGTGTTATTTGCACCTAAAGTCACAACAATAGTTTGGCCGGGAATCACGCCAGTGGATCCTGAGGGGTGCCTAATACCTTCCCCTTGGGATAACTTCAAGCCCTTACCCATTCTCTGGTTACCCAATTCAAACCCTCCTTAGTGTCCTAATGCACTTTAATCATTAGGTTGTGACTCTTCAATTCAAACCCAATTCCCAAAAGGAAATGAGTTGTCCTCCCAAATGTCATGAACCCGATTTCGTAAGAAAAAGGGACGCGACAGCATGGCGACTCTACTGGGAAAATATTTTAGGCCTTTACTATTTAAGCCTATTTGTGACTTTACGCTTCTTCATATGTCTTTGTTTTCTTAATGCCTTTAAGTATTTAATTCCCTCTTCTACTACAAAAATGGCTCATCTCTTTGTTTCTTTCCTTTATTTCTTTTACTACTTTCCTTTATTACTATTTAAAATTACGAAGAATTGTTGTAATTATTTCTTTTATAACATGCAAATACATGACAACATGTTTTTATTATTGCATAAGCATATTTTCAACATCATATTCCACTCGAGCCAAACAAAATACCATAGCAACGCTTATAATGAGTTGTTGCGCTCTTCCTATATTATTAACCCCTAAATTCAAAAAAGGCATATTTGCGGTTAAACTAGTCGATCAACGGTGCCATCGACAGTTCCGTGCCTTTCCCCATTGAATTGTCCTCTCAAGGGTACCGGTCTAAAACCCCATAAAAACCTCACTCTGTTTAATTGTGCATGATCATGGTCAAGCCTAGAGGAGTCGGTTATGTTGTCCACATATTGACTCTTTAAGATAGCTTTGTCCAAATTCTACTAGGGTTTCCCTAAACCTAAAAGGACATCATCACGTTCTGTGCATTTATTTGGAGAACTGAATGCTTAATGCTAATTGTTGATGTTAAAAAGTCGAGTCCGGTGGGGGTAGGGTCTAACCCTGCTGTTTTGCAGATAATGAGGCATGAGGCCCCCAGTTTCAGTATGATTAGCACGCCCCCCCCCCTATTGCTAGACTGGAGGTAAAGTCATCCATCAAATGACCAAATAAATGAGTGGAAAGAGAGGGCGGCCAAAGATAGCAAAAAATTGGAATATCTGGAATACAGTTTGCTGGAATTGGAAGGAAATATGAGGAAGAGAGTCACCGACTGCGAAAATGCTGAGGGAGACGAAGGAGAACACCTGGCGAATGCATTTTTACTGGTGAACCTACACAAACTGGAGGATCTGATCAACGAAAGCATTCAACCTGAGGAAGGTCCTTCTAGGACCAAGTTGATAGGATTTTATCTTTTCGCTATATAAAATGTAATAAGGCCAAGGGCCATTAGTGACTTTATTTTTCCTGTTATTTAGTCTCGATTTGGGATTCAAATTATTTTCTATCAATAAAATAAGTCATTTATCATTCTAAGTTCTCCAAATCAACTTGTCACTAGGCCTACCTCAGGCACAAAGAGGTCCCAAATTAGGACACGGTTTACATTCAGCACTATGTGTTTAAATATTGAAACATTTTTTTATGATCCTCACTAACTTGTTACCTTTTTGTTTTTACTTTTGTTATTTCCCCTCCCCAAAGGTTAGCTCGTCCACTATTCCACGAGATCCAGGGACCCTCCACCCACCCCTCATCTTAGCCCTTCCATACAAGCTGTGAGTGGAGGAGCATGCTCAATAACTGGACCATCAGGACCACCAGAGCCCAGTGAGCCTCGGGGTAGCAAGCCTGAACAAGCACCATCCACTATCTTTATTTTTACTAGTTGATTTTCCTTTCGTGTTTTAAATTTTGCAATAAGATCTTCAATGTTAAAAATAGTTATTGAATTTATGAAAGAATTGTGAATTTTTTTCTTACAAATCAATGATATTATTATTTTCTCTCATTACTTTACTTATACAACATTACTATTATTTGTCTTGATGAACTAATGCCTGTGACATGCAATAAGACAATGCAACAAACATACAAAGACTCAGAGAAAGATGATATGCCGGAGGAGATTGCTAATGAAGTTGAGAATTTTTAAAATAGGTCAAAGTCCAACCTGGAAAGTCTCTAGATTGTTAATCGGGGAGATGAAGAGAATGTCAAAGAAACACGAATCGGCGTTCACTTATTGTCAACAGGAAAGAAGGAATACACCGAGTTTCTAAGAGAATATGAGGACATCTTCGCTTGGTCATACGATGACATGACTAGTCTGAGTACATCTATTGTGGCACACAAACTGCTAATTGATCCGTCTTGTTCACTGGTAAAGCAGAAGCTCAGAAAGTTTAAGACTGATATGAGTCTGAAAATCAAGGAAGAAGCCACTAAGCATGTCAAACCTAAGGTTCTTAGGGTAGTAGAATATCCGACATAGTTAGCCAACATTGTGCCAGTACCGAAGAAGGATGGGAAGGTCAGAGTCTATGTCGACTACCGGGATCTCAACCGGGCTAGTCCGAAACATGACATCCCCTTGCCAAACATACACATCCTGATTGATAATTGCACCAAGTGTGAGTTACAGTCATTCGTGGATTGTTTTGCTGGATATCATCAGATATGGATGGATGAAGAAGATGCTGAGAAAATGGCTTTCTTTATGTCGTGGTTAATGTACTACTACAAAATGATGCCATTTGGGCTAAAGAATTCAGGTGCCGCCTACATGAGAGCCATGACTGCTATTTTCCATGATATGATACACAAGGAGATCAAAGTATATGTAGACGATGTTATAGTTAAGTCCAAGAAAGACACCGATCACATGGAAGATTTGAGGAAGTTCTTCAATAGACTGCGAAGGTACAACCTGAAACTGAATCTCGCAAAGTGTGCATTCGGGGTTCCAGCTGGAAAACTACTTGGGTTTATTGTAAGTCCCCAAGGAATAGAACTCGATCCATCAAAGTTCAAAGCCATCCAAGAACTTCCACCGCCAAAGAACAAGAAAGACGTAATGAGTTTCTTGGGGAGAATAAACTACGTCAACCGGTTAATAGCACAATCCACAGTTATCTACGAGCCAATCTTTAAGATGCTAAAAAACGATACCGCTACCAAATGTACTGATGACTGCCAAAAGGCCTTCAACAAAATCAATGAGTACCTATAAACACCACCCGTTTTGGTCCCGCCCGAGCTAGGTAGACCTCTACTACTCTACCTTGCAGTGTTGGACGGAGCATTCGATTGCGTTTTGGGGCAGCATGACGAAACGGGGAGGAAGGAGCAGGCCATCTATTACCTCAGGAAGAAGTTCACCCCGTATGAGGCCCAGTATTCACTGTTGGGTAGCTCAGAAGTTGAGATATGATGATGATGATGCCCAAGAGTCGTATGCTTTTTAAAACGTTTATGTATATATATGTATTATGCATTTCATACCAGTAGCCCCAGCCCCCAGAGGTACTCAGATGTTACAGGTTGTATCTCCTCTATCTCTCTTTACGTTATTATTCTTATTTTTATTTTCCTGCCTTACATACTCGGTACTTTATTTGTACTGACGTCCCTTTTGCATAGGGACGCTGTGTTTCATGCCCACAGGTCTCGATAGACAAGTAGACATTCCTCCAAGTAGGATATTAGTTCAGCGGAAGGTGTTTGTGTACTCCACTTGCTTCGGAGTTGCCTATTTGGTTAGTATGCTTTGGATATGTATTGATTGGTATGGTGGGGCCTTGTCCCGACCTTTATGATATTAGGTACTCTTAGAGGCTTGTAGACAGATGTCTGGTGTATGGATACTTGTATGGCCTTTTTGGCTTATGTTTTGAGTTTACAAATGGTCATGTCGGCCTTATAGGCCCATATGTCACATGTATAAGTTTGTATATCATGGTGGGTCGTCATATGTTGAGTATTCCCCTATGTTTCATTCTTGTTATCTAATGACGAGTTTTCTAGCTCATTTACACATGATAGTATGATAAAAAAGATATGTTATATTGGTAATCGGTTGAGTAAGGCACTAGGTGCTCGTCGCGGCCCATCCGGTTTGGGTCGTGACAAAAGTGGTATCAGAGCAGTTCTATCCTAGGGAGTCTACAAGCCGTGTCTAGTAGAGTTTTGTTTATGGGTATGTCGTGTACCACATCTATAAGCATGGGGCTATAGTGCATTTAGGACTGTCACTCTTTTTTCTTACTCTAGATCGTGTGGTAGAGCTCAATTGTAAGGATTCAAACTCCTAAATTCTATTTTATTCATAGTACAAGGATACCTATATCCACAAAGATAGTTGATAAGAGGTTGAATATGGCTCTGGAAGATCTGAGTTATAGGAACTTGATTTTGCATCACACTGATGATGAGTCAATGTATGTTCTTCAGCAGATCATGTGTCTACTAAGATGTGTGAGATTTTTGAGAAGGAGCCCAAAGGAATGAATATCTATCAACCCATATGCAAAAAATCAATTAGAGAATCAGAAGGTAGATGCAAGTTTCAACAAGAAAAAGAATTAAGGTGAAGAAGGGTACGAGGTATCTAGTTAGTGAAAATTATCAGTTTTTACAATTCAGGCAGAGAAACATAAGTATTATGATTTACTCTCAACAATTATAGATATATATACAATTGGCCCCACCCATCTCGGTTATGCCATATGGGAGTTGACAAATATAGTTTAAGAGAAGAAAGGGATAGCAAGATCCAATTGGGGTTAGAGTAACCCAAAATGGTAGATGGATTATTATCATTAGCTAACATTTGCGAAGGATATTGCAAATGTGGTAATAGTGCTCCTTCTGAGACACCTCGATGGTGTAATATAAAATAGTACATTTAGATATGAATAGTAGAATATATGTAAAAATTTATAAGATTGGCACTGGAATCCGGGAAAGGGATAAATATTTACCTTTGTATGGCTCCCATTTCTAGTAAAGAGAGAATGCTAGGTTACCTGAAGAGCCAATGAGATGAAGCAGGGGGAGCTAAAAGTGAAAGAATGTTTTGTTGAATTTTTCATAATAAAGTGATAGACAGAAAAATTAGCCGGAGAATAAGAAAAGAGTAAATGAAGCATTATGAGTAAGATGTGATAAATGGATGATAATGGTAAATCAAAATATGACAGGATGACAGAGTCTACAGTCAAGTTAAGGAAAAGACAAGAGGAGACATGTCCTGAAAATATAAACGAGTATAAGCCATACAGTTGTATCCTCATTTCGAGAAATAAGTTAGCGACCAGAATGTGATTACCAAAAGGCTAAGTTAGACCCCGAAGTAATAAAAATCAGTATGTGCTGGAGAATAAGATAAACTAAATATTTATTAGGGATTTAAGGAATTGGTAATAGTTGGCATCGTGAGAATTTCAGAGATCGTATTCCACCAATAAGAGAGTGGACAAAAAAAGAATAATATTTAAAGTTCATTCAGGAAGAGGCTTCCCTAAAGCGAGTAAGGTGAGCAAAGTAAAGCTTAAGTGACTGTGTGGCAGTTACACTGGGTGTCACCTTCGTGCATAAGAAATTTAGTCATCCCTGATACAGAAGGTTACCATAGGGCGATTAAGGTTCATTGATAATGTGAAAAGATGCCAAAGATGAAGAGGTAAAACAACTATAGGTAGATCGTCGTAGTACTAAATCTTAGTACTCCCCTAAAGGGGGTAATATGTGTGATATGGTATTAAGTCGGAGTCAAGAGGTTCAGGTAACTATGGAATGGTAAAGGAAAAATGTGGTAAAAAAGGAGAAAGGGATGATGTTGTATTTATTCAGTTCTTACAGATATGTTTCGACTCTAAAACATTATACAAGCATGACACCAGGGAGAGGCAATAAAACTTTTTGGCCAGGATGTTATTGACAAATAAGTGTGAATGGACATTTGATACATCTGGAGCTAGTGGCGAGAGATAAGTTAAGACAAAGGATATATCCCAAGAGAGATTATCCAGAATATATATATATATATGAGAATGGACCAACGAGTAATTAGTAGTTGATTCAGGAAGAGCCGAGTTATGGCTAGACAGGAGGTCATAGATAAATCAATTGATCATGCAAGATAAATGTAGTGAACCGCAACATAGTGAATTCAGACTCACAGATACGAGATTACAATCATTTGAAAAAAAAATTCAGATAGGAGTTGAGGCAGTTAAAGGTACCGTTTTTAAGGTTTATGAAAATAAGAGACAGTTCACCTAAGGAGACAATAAAAATTTGAGCTTAGAAGTAACCCTACAAACAGAAAGTCACAAAGTTATGTAACTTAGGATTATTGCAGGCGAGTAATAACAACAAACATTTCGTTCCGGTGTCCAATATATCAAGCTCACAACTTTACAAGAGCCAGAACATCTCCCTAATTACTACAATGAAAGACTAGCTAAGGAAATAAGGTAGAAGGTTTCCACCTAAGTATAGTGAGCTAAAGAATAAATGATCTTGTAACAAAAGTCTCACTACAATATTATATACACTCCATAAGAAAGTGGCACCTATCATGGCTAATGAATGGGGGAAAAAGCCATAAAAGGTGACGTTTGAGATCATATGAGGTACAAAAAAATTATAGTATTCGTGGGCAAAAAGGCAGGACAAGTATTCATGCAACAAGTGATAGAACGACCAGCAAAAATAATTGCTTACATTTAAGGACAACTGAGAAGGCACGAAAGGAAATTTATGGTGCTAGCAAGTTTAAGGAAGGTTGCGAGTAGTATAAATAGATAGGTGTAGGTCATAAACTAAAGTATTGTAGAGCTACAGGGTTTTAGGTAGATAGGAGTAAGGATGTGAAAATGTTAGTGAGAAGGTGACGAGAATATGTATTTCCTTGGGATTAAACCTATCAGAACAAGGGAGCTGTTAATTTCCATATGTAATAAAGAGCTCGGTACAGCCTGAATGAACACAAAGTAGACTAAGACTAGGTGCATTTAGAATAGATGGAATGCTGCCCTAACAGTAGAATAAAGGTGTAATTGTGATAGATAAGAGGATGACGCTTAGGCCTGTGATTGAGTAACGATTTACCGAGAAAGGGATTTTATTTATTACACAGGATTAGAATACCCCCATAAAATGAATCACATTGGGATGCAATGAAATATGGTTATTGAAGTATATTATTATCCCTAGGTGGATTAGGAAAATCACTTCAGATGTTCCTGATAAGATGTGAGCCCTAGTGATAGTGTATTACGTAAGACGTTACAAGTTATCAGTGATAGATTATAGTTCAACATTAAGGTGAATAAACAATAGATGAGTACAAGTTCCAAAGTACAAGATGAGATTTGTTTGTTATTATTAAGATGAATAATAACGAGGAAGCACTAAAGGACATAGATTTATACATATAGGAAAAGCAGCGAGAGAGTAACCTCGAGTTGGGTAGCAAACCTCGGTATTAATAAACCGAAGTAAGTTTTATGGTATAGTATAACCTACCTTATGTAGTAAATACATAAGCATAGATATACATGGCTATGAAACAAGATATAGCAATAGTCTTAAGTTCGACAAAGTACCAAGCGAAAGACATCAGTACACCTATAGATGCCTAGAGGGACAACTTCTCATAATTCTGCATAAGTTCATAAAGTGAGGCTTAAAGATTGGCTAAAAGATGGTGGAAAAAGGAAGATGAGTCGATAGGCACTCATAAAAGGACACAGTCGTACATACTGCATGACATAAGGTAGCAAATGATAAGATGTTGGAAAAATTCCGACCACTGGTCGTGGTATGAGAAAGAATCCTGGGGGGGGGGGGAATTCCCTGGCCTTTGGATATATTTACAGAACAATTTCCTAGATGTCAAGGACAATATTAAAGAATTTTTAAAAGCTACAGGTTATGAGATTGATAAGCGCATTAGTCAACATTCGAGGACGAATGTTCCAAATGGGGGAATGATATTACACCCCGTATTTTCGTATGTAAGAGTGCATCATAACTCAATTAATGTAAGATCAAAAAGGGAATCATCTTTTAAAAGTTTACAAAGTTAGTTCATCATGTTAACGTTGAGGTTACAAATATTTAAGATCATTAGTACCAAGTAGCAAGAAGTTTTGAAGGCTCAGAAACTAAACGAATTGAAGAAAATAAGTTTCGTCGAAAGTCGACAAGTTGGAATGTTTTACCATGCACTTTTAGGGTGATACTAGGGTTATTAACATTAAAAGGAGATTATATTATGAGTTATTTTAGTCGTATGATAGTTGCTGTTATGTTTTGAAGTCAAGCGAGTTGTCGAACAAAAGTTGGAAAAGGTCATCACAAGTTCCATTCACAAATTTGCTGAAAATTAGGTCAAATATAACTGAGTTTTTCTCCCAATTTACTTGGAATTAGGGGATGATCTAGCTATCAAATTAAAGATCTATGAGTCTAGTTTCCAATTCAATAAACCTTTTATTTATAAGATATTGGAGTAGATTGATATTTGCATTTTCGCGAGATAGTGCAGACTGGTAGGTGACAAGTAGGTGCATCACCTAGTTGCCAAAAGAAGAGGTCGCAATTAAACCTCCTAAAGTATGCCAACAGGGGACATTCAAAGGCTTATAAACTCAATTATTTCACCCATCTTCCAGAATCTGAAAACCTAATTGAACACATGAAACTCCTCCCCAAAAATCTGACGCAAACCCTAGGGTATTCCGGGTGTTACGACGTGATTCTACTGCTGAAAAGTCCATACAACTTGATAGTTTTTCTTTCTCCTTCTTTTATCCGTGTCGAGGAACATATTTTTGATGAAAAAGGACCAGGTTTCATGCGTGATACTCAGTATAAGGTAAGTTTATGCTTCTCCTTCCATTACCTATGCGTTTGCGAGTTGTAACTCGATAGTAAAGAATAGACCTAGCCAGTTTTGGAAGAACGGTATGTTGTTTGATCTTGTGCAATGGTTGGCTGGTTGTGAATTTATTTTTAAGTTAAAATCATGGCTGTTTTATTGGATAAGAGGTGTAATTATGTACCTTTAGTTGTATTTCTTAATTTGAAAGAAAAGACAAGTCGAAACGTGTTTAAGTAAACCAAAGAATTATTTTTGAGTTGATGAACTTGTGGGACTATTTTTGGGCTGTTTCGTGTTGGTATTTGGTTGTCTCTTTTACTAATGTTTTTATGGAGTTGAGAGGAGGACGGGTGTTGAGAAACACCACATAATGGCAAGGTTGTTTGTTTGTCGTTCATCGTAACATTTTTGGATTGTTTGACACTATTATGGTTGTAGTGTTGTGTATGTAGTGATAGGGGTATGTTGGCTATTTGTGATTGTTGACTAGTGTGAAGTCATATATATAGGGGAGGTGCTGTCCATTTCATTGTAAAATAGATTGTGGTTGATACATAATAATTACGATGCTTAAACGATAACGAGTGTGTCATTTCTCTTATTGCACACTAAGAAGCCGTGAAATTGCATAGCTTGAGGTTGGGAAGAATATACAAGGTATGTTAAGGCACTTACTTCTTTCTTTTGGTATGATCTAAAGTGACATGAACATAAACGGTTCGCTAATTCATAACTGATCTACTCCTAGAAACTAAGGTTGTCCATTTTGTTATTTCCTTATAAAGTTATGCTAAACAAGTGTGTATGATCCTTAAAACTTACTAAGGTTCATATTGATGGTAGGGATATCCATAATGTTCTTAGGTCACTCCAAAAGGTTTAGAACTTGATTCCATGAGTCGAGCATGCAATATATATATGTATCTATTTTACTCTACCGAGCCGCACTATAGTCGGCCGGATATGGCACCTATTGTGAAAACACTGATCAATTGGGTTTACCGAGCTCCACGTGGCCGGGTACAATTCTACCAAACCTTATGATGGTTGGGTACGTTTTTACCGATTCCTCTTTGAGTCCGGGTACGATATGATGATGATGGTTCCCACAGAGGCGTATTCTTTTTAAAAAGTTTATGTATATATATGTATTATGTATTTCATGTCAGTAGCCCCCAGAGGCACTCAGATGTTACAGGTTGTATCTCCAGTATCTCTCTTTACATTATTGTTCTTATTTATATTTTCCTGCCTTACATACTCGGTACTTTATTCATACTGACGTCCCTTTTGTACGGGGACACTGCATTTCATGCCCGCAGGTCCCGATAGATAGGTTGACATTCCTCCAAGTATTCTATCAGTTCAGCGTAAGGTGTTGGTGTACTCCATTTGCTTCAGAGTTGCCTATTTGGTCAATATGCTTTGGATTTGTATTTATTGATATGGTGGGGCCATGTCATGACCTTTATGATATTAGGTACTCTTTGAGGATTGTAGATATATATTAGGTGTACGGATACTTGTATGGCCTTTTCGGCTTATGTTTTGAGTTTACAAATGGTGATGTCGGCCTTATAATCACGTATGTCACATGTATAAGTTTGCATGTCATGGTGTGTCGTCATATGTTGAGTATTCCCCTATGTTTCATTCTTGTTATCTCATGACAAGTTTTCTAGCTCATTTACCTATGATAGTATAATAAGAAAGATATGTTATGTTGGTACTCGGTTGAGTAACGCACCGGGTGCTTGTCGCTGCCCATCCACTTTGGGTCGTGACAATAACATGGCCGAGTACAAAGCCTGCATATTAAAGCTGAAGATGGCCATTGACATGAACATTCAAGGTTTTCTAGTAATTGGGGATTCAGATTTGCTCATACATCAGGTCCGAGAAGAATGGGAAACCAAAAACTCCAAGGTACTCTCTTATCCGCATCATGTACATGAGTTGAGAAAGAGATTCACTAAAACAGAATTCCAAAATGTTCCCAAAGTCGAGAATGAGTTTGTTGATGCATTGGCTACCCTATCATCCATGAGACAACATCCAGTTCATTGATACCATTCCAATAAAGATCCATGATTAGCAAGCCTATTTTGCCCATACAGAAGAAGAAGCAGACGGAAAGCCTTGGTTCCATGATATCAAGGAATATTTGGCAAAAGGCGAATACCCAGAACTTGCAAATCCTAATCATAAATGCACACTTCGGAGATTATCCAATAATTTCTTTCACAACGGAGGAATCATGTATAGGAGGACTCCATATTTGGGATTGTTAAGGTGTGTCGATACAAAGGAAGCATCCAAGCTACTGGAGGAAATCAACGCTGGGACCGGCGGTCCACATATGAACAATTTTGTCTTAGCCAAGAAGATACTCCGGGCAGGTTATTTTTGGATGACCATGGAAACGGACTGCATCAAGTATGTCCGAAAGTGCCATCGCTGTCACATACATGCAGACATGATAAAGGTGCCTCCAAATGAGCTTAATGCAACAAGCTCGTCGTGGCCGTTTGTCACCTGGGGAATTGATGTTATCGAACAAATCGAACTTGCCACATCAAACGGCCATAAGTTTATCCTAGTAGAAATTGATTATTTCACCAAATGGGTTGAAGCATCATCTTGCAGATCAATGACTAAGAAAGTCATGGCAGACTTCGCCCGCGACCGTATCGTTTGTCGGTTCAGAATTGCAGAGTCAATCATTACCGATAATGGTTCCAATATCAACAGTGACCTGGTGAAAGCCATGTGTGAAACCTTCAAGATCAAACACAAGAATTTTACAGCCTACATAACTCAGATGGAAGGAGCCGTAGAAGCCACCAACAAGAATATCAAGAAGATACTAAGGAAAATGATAGAGAAGCATAAAAAGTGGCATGAGAAACTATCATTTGCTTTATTGGGATACCACACTACTGTTCGCACATCAACTGGGGAGACCCCTTATATGTTGGTTTATGGTACAGAAGTGGTCATTTCCACCGAGGTGAAAATTTCCTCCTTAAGGATCATATGAAGAAGAGCTTGACGATATATAATGGGTTAAAAGTCATTACGAGCAGCTAGCTCTTATAGATGGAAAGAGAACGAATGAAGTTTGCCACGGCCAGCTCTATCAGAACAATATGTCTAGAGTCTTCAGCAGAAAAGTTAAGACAAGACGGTTCAGAACGGGGCATCTCGTGTTAAAGAAAATTTTTCCGCATCAAGATGAATCCAAGGGGAAGTTCTCTCCCAACTGGAAGGGTCCATAAATGGTTCACCAGGTTCTGATAGGAGGAGCCCCCGTACTTGCAGAAAAGGATGGAAATGTCTGGCCAAAACCAATCAATTCATAAGCAATCTAGCGTTACTATGTGTAATTTTCATTCTATCCTTCATAATGTAATTTGAACTACGCCTGACCTGATTATCGTTTATGAAGAGATACGTTTGGAGCCCGATGGGTTCGGTAACAATTCAATAAAATTTTAGTTCCCCCCCATAATTGGAAACTGGGGCAGAATTTTGAGGAGGACCCTCAAAATTCCTAAGTAATTTAAGCCAGTCACCTCAAGTAGCCGTCAGAAGCAGCAACCAAACAAACTAGGGCAGAATTTTGAGGACGACCCTCAAAATTTCGAATCAAGAAAAGTTGCAATGTCTTGAGACGTCGCAGTCGTCGGTTCATCTAAAGAAAACTATTCTCCATCATGTATTTATGATAAGTTTTTGCTAAATCATGTACGTATGTTACCAAATTTCTCTATTTAGCAATGCTACCCCAATGATACACACAGTATCACCAAAATAGAGTCGAGCAGGTCAATCAAAGTCAGCGGGGATACGAACTAACCTTTCCCCTTTACAAAACTCATGATTTTTCTTCAAATGCAGGCACCCGAGTTGCAAAATCATAGAATATATATTATGCACTCATATTGTTCAGGAATACAACTCTCAGGACTGTTATACATATTTGCAATCGCTATCCGCACACAATACCCACAATAGACACAATATCGCGATCAACTGCTAGTTAAGAAAACACTATCACCATTTGTTTTTTTTGCATAAGGCTACCATTCTGTCTTCTGATACTAAACTCTATCTCCATCTGCAGTTCCTGCATTGCATAAGGCTACCATTCTGCCATCCGAGACTAAGCATTGTCTCCATCTACATTTCCTACAATGCATAAGGCTAATATTTTGCCTTTCGGGACTAAGCTTTGTCTCTATCTGCATTTCTTGCATTGCATAAGGCTACCATTTTTCCTTCTAAGACTAAGCTCTGTGTACATCTGCATTTCTTGCATTGCACAAGGCTACCATTTTGCCTTCCGAGACTAAGCTACGTCTCCATTTGAATTTCTTGCATTGCATAATGCTACCATTCTGCCTTCTGAGACTAAGCTATGTCTGTGAGCACGTGATTTTTACCCCAAGCAAATTATTCCAAAAATATCAAATAAAATGATTTTATAATTTTAAGAATTGTATTGCATCCTTTTATTAATTGGTCACATAATAACTCACATTAAAAATACAAAAAATGCATATACATTAAGATTTTTAGTTTTTACACTTTTTAGTATTAATGCATTTTTGAAAAAAAAAACAAATAGAAGAAAATCGAAAAAAAAAATAGTTCATTCAGCGTTGATTGTTTTAATTGAAAAATTACTACAAAATGGTTAGTAAAATAATTTTTAGAGTTTAATTAGAGTATTTTCTAATTTTAATCTCAATTTTATAAATGAGAAAAATACAAATATTATATACATATATATATACATAATTTTTGGCCCAAAACACCTTTAAACTAACCAGCCCAAACGATACAGCCCACCCCCACGTCCAGCCCCTGTAGGCAAAATCAAAACGACGTCGTTGGATGAAGGAAATCTAGACCGTTGAATCTTGATCAAACGGTCAGAATACACGAGCCAATTCATATACCAAACGACGACGTTTTGAGTCGTCAAATCTGGACCGTCCATTGGTTTGATCTAACGGGCAAGATTGAACCAGCCATAAGCCAAAACGACGTCGTTCCATTTATATAATATCAAACCATTCGAGATAGGTTGGAACGACGTCGTGTGGGGTTCTCTGATCTAATCCCAGCCGTCCAAACACTCTAATCTAACGGTCTTGAAACTTTGATCAATAATACATAAAAATGTCTGAATGTATATCAAAATTTAGAGACAAATATATCATCATCCTCGTATCTCCAGAGGTCGCCGGACTGGTTCGCCGCCGGTCGACGCCACCAGTTCCTTTGCCTCCCAAAATAACACCATAAAAAGCTCTGAGTCTCCTCTTTTCATTCCCATAAACCACTCCCTTCGAATCAATCCCTAGACCTTCGAATATTCTTTTTTGTGTCGCCGGAACCCTACTCCGGCGAACACCAAGTATGCCAAATAAGCCTATTTTTACACCATAGATTCACCTTAGCCCCCTCTACACTAATATGGTAGTGTCTTGGCTCGAATATAGCCAGAACTACTCAAATATTAATTTTAAATTTTTTCTACCTTGAGTGCATGTTTCAGTCTTTTTGATTCTTGACCGGAACATACCCATCCATGTGTATTCCTTTGAAAACACATGGTTCGGTATGTTTCGTGTCAAGAATCTTGAAAGATTCTTTCAAGACTAACAGTTTGGAGTCCATTTATAACAGTAAGTTTCTTCGTTTATTTCTGTATAATTTCTTCTTCTTTTTCTTCTTTTTCTCTTCTGAGCCAGTCCGTCATATTTTCTTGTTAATTCTGATAAGTATTGGGCCACACAGTTGAGTTAATTTTTCATTTTAAGCAATAAGTTTAACTTTTTAATCCTTTGTCAGTTTAGTTAAAACTAATTAATTTGTTTACTATCGATGGCCTTTAATAGATAATGAGTCATATAGGTTGTATTGATACCATGTTACCCAATAATTGGTCGATTATTCACCTCTATGCTTCTTGGTTTATAAGAAGCTGAATCTTTTTTTAGTATTTGCTGGGTTGGAAAGGTGTCCTGACCAGTTAAAGGTCTGTTCGTTTTAGTTGTATTGGTTATAGCTGAAAATTAGTTTCAAAAATAAGGAGTAATAATCTCAGTCTGGGCAAAAGTCGAAAGGGCTGGGATCAGTAATCCTGGGTCTGTAATTTTCGGACCAATGGAAGGGTAATTTAGGCATAAAGAATGGTAGTATTATTAGCAATAGTAATTGTAAAGGCAGGGAAGGGGTAGTATAGGAATTGGAATGGGTAGGGAACCTTCTAGAATAGACTTTAGTATAGTATTCAGTAAAAAAACTGAACTTACTTGAGTAACAAGTTAGAAACAGAGGGACTAAACTGAAAATTTAAAAAGGGACCAAAAAGAAAACCAAAAATCTGATAGACCCTTCCCTTGTTACCTATAAATTGGCATTCTCATGCCTTGTTGAAGGGTCTAGAGTCTCAGTCCCAAAAATTCCTCCCTGTCATTTCGAGATTAAAGTTCAGATACTTAAAAAAAAAACAGAAAAAAAAAGTATAAATAAAGTCTGCAGAAAACAATCCAAAAAATACTGTTTTATTATTTAAGGAATTTCAAGCTAAAAGGAATTTCAATTGTCGATTGCTGTTGCTACTATCAGTGCTGACCTGTTTCTCTTCCTTCTTTTACATTTACAATTCCAGGTACATACTTGAACTCTGTTGTAGTTACCAGCTTGATATATGAAGAGAATCTTCTTCCTACTATTCCTGTTAAATTTCTGATGCAACTGTAAAACTAGAATGTGTTGAATTATGACTAAGTTTGTAAACTGTTTCTAGACTTAGATTGATTTTATACTGTAATGGTTGGATTGTAAAAGTTAGTTGATTAGTGCTATCTTCTTGATAACTTTTAAGTCATTATCCAATGTTGGTCATTTACTACCGAGATTGTCTTGAGGATCTGTTAAATTTCATCTGAAATTCATATAGTAAAATGAAGCTGTGTACTTGAGTGAAAGTGTATTTTTCACTGATTTAGGCCCTTTTGGTATATTATAGGAATCCTTTAGTCTATTCAATCAGTTTGTTCTTTTGGTTCTTAAGGGATTGAAGCCTTGCTTGATTAAATGAGTTGAATATCCTTCTTATAAAGTAAAAATTCTGTGCTGTGTTATTTTAATGGCACAAGGGCTTTTGGATATCTGATTTTGGCCTGTGCATCTAATGAGAAGCAAGTTTTCCTTGTTAAAATTGCAAGTTTGATTGCTCTTTCTATTACCTTTTGAGGTTTTCGATGTGTGGAAGTTAGTTTGGTCTGGTTTATGCAATAAACCTTTAACTGGTTTCCTTAATAGAAGATTTTTCTGCTTCTTCTACTAGAGATCGAAGCATTTGAAATGCATTAATTTGCTGCTGTTTGAGCTTCGACCTGATTTGTTTTAGCCTCGTCTTGGTTCATTTTATAATTCATGGTTTAATGAAGTAAGTTGTAGACCCTTCGTGTTACATTTTCCTTTGAACGACTGAAATTTTTGGCTTACATTTGAATAGATGAATTCTTTGTATTAAGTGTGAGATCGTTTTCTGATTCTGAAAATCATAAGGAAAAAGCAGCATGCACACGCATTAAAAAGGAAAGTCCACGCACATGTTTTTGTTACTTCTGTCAATTTGGATTTTGATTTCCATATGGAGTTTGTTTGAAGATGTATTCGAGTTGAAGTTCCTTCTCAATTCGAGGTCCCCTCCATGAATAGATTTCCATTTTTGTTTAAGTTCGTTGTTAAATTTTGATTCAAGTTGTACTAAAAGCATTTGTGAAAGAATTTGGGTAAGGCTTAAGAATCTTTTATTCTTTATCTATGAGCTTTGTGTATATATGTAAAGGGATACTGGAGCATGTTATTGTGTGGTCTCTCTATAACATGTTTTCACATATAATTCTATTTTGTTTAACTATTGATATGGTGTCATTGGATCATTACCGTTGATTTGTTAAAAGAAAGATTGATCAGATTTTCTGTTTGGCTACCGTCCATAATTAAACAATGGTTGCCTTCGTTCTTGTGGACTTTAGTGATCATTTAGCTTGGTTTTGAACCTTAGTTAGAACAAATTTTTGATTTATTCAAATGATCTTCATCTAATCAATTGGTTGTTAATAGCAAAATCTGGAAGTAAGCTATATTAGGTATAACATAGTGGCTCTTCCAAAATTTAGTTCAAATGCCTTCTAAAATCGGAATTAAGGTGCGCCGCGCCAAATAAATTCATCAGTTGCGTGGCCCTCATTAACTACTTATTAAAAATACTTAGAGATTCGGGACAAGCCATTTAGCGAATTTCATGGCCTTCCCAAAAGATAACAACACGTTAGCCTCGATGGGCGCGATTTTAATTAAAATCAGTTCCTTAAATTGGGGTGTGCATTGAATGCAACCCAAATACAAATCTCGACGAAATCAAAATGCGTTAATAATAACGTGTACCCTGGTGGTGACGCGTTTAAAAACGCATTTTCATGACGTCGTAATTCTTAAAATAAATTAATAATGAAAAATGGCCGAAAATTTGGAGATGAGCCTCGCTAAACCCAAAATAATTGCGGGGCCCTCAATAATTGATTATTAAAAATATTTAGAATGTAGAGGGGTCGTTTTAGCAAATTTCAACGGCCTTTCCCAAACATTATCATGCTAGAACCATTAAGCGCGATTTAATTACCTCCTTAAACTCTGGAGTGCATTAATTGCGACCCAAATCCAAATCTCGACGAAGTCAAATAAAACCAAAATACAACAGTTGAGCGATCGTGCTAGAACCACGGAATTCGGGAGTGCCTAACACCTTCTCCAAGATTAACAGAATTCCTTACTTAGGATTTCTAGTTCGCAGACTGTAACAGAGTCAAACTTTCTCAAGTGGCGACTCTGATTTTTTTTTTAATAACTAATCCCATTCCGACCGTCCTTTAATTGGAAAAACTCTTTTTATTATACCCTTCGCGGGGTGTAAGCCGTAAAAAAGAGGTGTGACAGCTCTGGCGACTCTGCTGGGGACCGAACCCAGAATCTCTGGTTTCGCAGGGTTCAGAATTCGAGCTTATATAAATTGTTGTATTTTGTCATATATGATTTTCCTACATGCTTCATGCTAAATGCGCTAATTGTTACCGCTTTGATATTATCTGAATTTTAATAAAACTGGCCAATACCCTTCTCTCTTTATCTTCGGGGATGTGCTTACTGGTTGAGACTCCCTATTCTGTTAGTGTCATACCCTAAAATAAGAAAGAGGCCGAATAAGTTACTAAGCCGCCTGACCCCTCGGGTCACCGGTAAGTTGCNTCATCATACTGCATTTGAATTAGGGGACTCAACACAGGGGATGGGTCCGTCTAGGGCTAGCAACCCGAAATGAAAAGACCATCCTGGTGCATCCTACTTGTTCCGTGCGTTTATTTGTTCAAATCCGCATGTTGACCGGTTTCGGGAATGTTCTAAATTGAGAAGGGAGAAAAGTAGCAATTGTAGAAAGAAACCAATACTATAGTATGGTCAAAATTTTTAAATATAAAAAGAAAAAAAAAGGTTAAATGTTTTATGGAAAAGGAAAAGAAAAGAGTTTTTATTTTGGAAATTGTTTTTACTTCAGCTTGATTTCAAAAAAATAATAATATATATTTGGGAAATATTGTGGTAAAATTTTAATTAGTTTATTTGACCGAACTACGCTGGTTTGATTCTCATTATTAGGCGAGATACGTAGGCAACCTTCATCGGATCCAACCACGCCTTTTTCTTTTTAAAAAAAATCAAAAATGTCAAAATATTGTTTTTGTTATAAATAGTTCAAGTGATGTTATTTTGTTTAAAATAAGCCACATGTCCCACAAAAGGACGCCGGAAGGCCGTTGTTGCAAGAATAGCCACTTTGAGTCTTTTTAAATAATTTGCGAGCACAACCCTAAAATATTCCCTCGCGGAAATGTTGAAAGGTCGTATCCGCAAAATCAAGTTAGTGTCATCAATCAATATTTTGCAAAAATAAAAAAAAAATTTGTTAAATAAGCCACTTTATGGCCGCTTGTGCTAAAAATAGCTACAATTGATATAAAAACTTCTCAGTCTTGTGTCGGCCTGTGGTGATGCCAAACGATGCCCCCTGGGTCCCAGGATGGGAAATTTTGATTTGGTTTTAATCATTGATTTGGTAGTTTCTTAAATAAAATTTTGCAAAAATAGCCACTTTGCCAAAATAAGCCATAACATGGCCAATCTTGTAAAATATTCAATTGACATAAAAACTCCTCAGTCTTGCGTTGGTTTGTGGAGACACCAAATGATGCCCCATGAGCCCCGGGATGAGAAAATTTTCGAGTTTATTGTTCTTGAACAAATTTTCCGAAAATAGCCAAATATTCCCAAATGGAGCGCCAGAAGGCTGATCTCGCAAAAAGTAGCCGCATTTGGTTGTATTTTAATTTTAGGCCCTCACAGCCTTAGGATTTGTGCCCTCGAGGAGCTTAAAGGCTGTGTTTGCAATACAGAGACATTTATTTTTTTAGTCTTAAAATGAAAGAATCTTATGAAGTCGGAGGTTTCGTTTTGAAAACTAAATTTTGTCGTTAAAATAGAATATAATTGGGTTTTATTTGTTTTCTCTAAATTTAGAAATAATTTTCTTCTTTTAAATCACCTTAATAAATGTGCAGGACGAGCACAATGGAAAATGAACATTTTTCAATATT
>MU774269.1:4835-49598 GCA_026770625.1 Nicotiana glauca
GAGACGGATTGGGCTGGCACCTAATTTGGGCTGGATTTTTTTTGCAATTTTCGCCCCCTTGTGTCATTTCTTAGCTAGCCACACTCAAATTAAAACCACTTTAGACACATTAAGAGGAATAAAATTACACGCCTATTAATTAACACTCAAACCGTTAACACAAATTACACATTTAAATAGAATCCTAATGGCGAAGCACAAAACTGTGTATTTTTTTGTAATTTTCTTTTTAACCATTTTATGATTAATAAAAAATTTTACGATCGCACAAATAATTCCTACATGCATGCAACACGTATTTTTTATATTTTTAATTAATTCAAACAATAAACACACATATAGGATGCTAAAGAAGGATGACGCATGATCCACAAAAATCAAATCCGATACAAAACTATTTTATTTTACATTTTTGGGAGTAATTGTCGTGAGAGCAAAAATCACGTGCTCACAGCACTTACTCATTTTTGGCTAGGGTGCCTGGGTGTGAGCACTGTCCAGGATCTTCTGAGATCCTTATAGACTATGACACACTTGGGTTGTATTTCTTTTCTCTGTGATAAAAATATTTTACCAAAATCTTTCATCATTTTCTGAAATCATCTTTTCAAGGCTGTTGTCTCAATTACTCTTTTCAAACTTGAAATTCTCTTTAAAACTCTTATTCCCGCACTTCACACTATTCTTAGACTTTAGGCTCTGCCCCCTTCGAGTGAGAACTGCCTTGGGGACCTCTGAGTACCCATTGAACTCTGACACTTAAGGCTGGCCTTCTACATTGCACTTACTCATTCTTGGCTAGGGTGCCTGGGTGTGAGCACTGTCCAGGATCTTCTGAGATCCTTATAGACTATGACACACTTGGGTTGTAAGGCCATGGCATATGGCAAGGGGATCTTGTACTTTGGGCCTACTGTTAGGCCTTCTATAGTATAGCTTCTTGATTTTTCTTTTATTCAGTTGTGTAATTCAGCAATTTTGGTCTATAATAATTATTTGTAAAACACTTCAGGGCTGGATAGTGAAAGGGTGGGGATGATGCATGCTTAGCATAATTTTGGGTAGAAAACATGCTTTAGGATTTACTTCACCTCTGTGCGCAATAGAGATCCTGCATAGGACATGTTTGCATTAGATATCATGTTTCTTTAGGTCTATTCATGTATGCAGATCATCACATCCGTGTTCGTTTAAGGATCCACGTTAGATATTAATGATGTTAACTACATGTTTCATCAGAAATAGCGCTACATAACTTCTTCTTTTGAAACAATACTGTCTCCGCATGCATAACTCACATGTAGATATCATGTTTTTAGGTGTATTATCAAATCTATTTTCAGCATGTCTACCTTTTTCTAAAATCTGGGCTAAGTACTCGATAAAACGCCTAGGCAAACCTTAGGCCTAACGTTTGCCTGTTCAAAACAAAAATGGCTTTTCAAACTAATCAGTCATATTTCTGGAATTCATTCAAACTTGTTGTTTGCCACTGTTTTCACATCTAGAATTCATGTTGAGGTTCTGAATCTGAGACCTTTATTGCTGTTTGAAAAGTGCTATTTACATGACTTATTTGTGGAGGGATATTTGAGCAATATAACTATTTATGTGTACCCCATCTGTGCAAGTCCTAACTATTTCTCTACTTGTCATTTAGGATTTTATCCTTTAAAACCTAGGGGTTCAGCCTAGTACTCACTTCATAGGATTAGTAGTCCTAAACACCCTCCAGGACTTATAGGTGGGGACGGGTAATAGCACGTAATAAGACTCGTGACCAACTCACGCATTTTTTAACTAACCTTTATGGGGTGGGAGGGTAGAATATAGATATGATGACCGATGCGCTAATATCACGTGCGACCCCTCTTTTGAGGAGTGATTGCTGGATATTGCATTGATGTGATCCATATTGATTATAAACCTAGGAATCCCCTCCCTTTATGTGTTTCCTTACTTGTTTTCTCTATAAGTTATTTAAATCCTTTTTCACAAAATTTTGCCTTATCTTTTTCTCAAATGAGTTTAAACTTGTGTGCAAGCCCCTTTATTTTAGCCCTAATTGCTTATTTGTAAATTCATAATTGTAACATGATCGGGAACCACACAAGTGGATCTTGAGGGGTTCCTAACACCTTCCCCTCGATATAATTTCTAGCCCTTACCCATACTCTGGTTTTCTAACTCAAAAACTCTTAGTGTCCTAATGCACTTAATTAGTAGGTGGCGATTCTTCAAATCCAAATACCCAAAACCCCAAAATGGAATAGAGTTGTCCTCCAAAATGTCGTAAACCCTATTTCGCAAGAAAAAGGGGGGCGTCGACAAGGTTCAGGGCCTTATACAGTCTATTGTGATGCTTCCCGTGTTGGGCTTGGAGCAGTGTTGATGCAGGATGGCAAATTCAACGCCTATGCTTCAAGGCAGTTGAAGATTTCATGAGAAGAGTTATCCGGTGCATGATTTGGAGTTTCCAGAAATAGTTCACGCATTGAAGATTTGGAGGCATTATCTGTATGGCGTGGCATGTAAGGTGTCACAGATAACTAGAGTCTTCAGTACTTGTTAAAGCAAAACGATTTGAATTTGAGGCAGAGGAGGTAGTTGGATTTATTGAAGGATTATGACATCACCATTTTATATCATTCAGAAAAGGCGAATATGGTGGCCGATGCTTTGAGTGGGAAGTCAGCACATTTTATTCCTGTAGAAGTCTCATATTCCCCTGAAAGGTTAGCTGAGATCTACATTCGGGAGGTTGTTCGCCTTCATGGTGTGCCCGTATCTATCATTTCGGACCAGGGTACACAATTTACCCCGTGCTTCTAGAGAGCAGTTCAGCGAGAGTTGGGCACACGATTTATGTTGAGCATAACATTTCATCCCAAATGGATGGTCAGTCCGATCAGACTATTCAGATCTTAGAGGATATGCTCCGAGTTTATGTTATTGACTTTGAAGGTTCGTGGGATCAGTTTTTACCTTTAGTAGATTTGCCTACAACAACAGCTACCAGTTGAGTATCCAGATGGCTCCTTATGAGGCTTTATATGGTAGATGGTGTCGGTCTCTGGTTGGATGGTTTGAGCTAAGAGAAGCTCAGTTGTTAGGTACGGATCTGGTTCAGGAGGCCTTGGACAAGGTCAGAATCATTCAGGATAGGCTTCGTTCAGCTCAGTCCAGGCAAAAGATCTATGCAGACTGCGAGGTTCAAGATGTGGCTTTTATGGTCGGTGAGCGGGTATTGCTCCGAGTGTCGCCTATGAAGGGCATGATGAGTTTTGGGAAGAAGGGCAAGCTTAGCCCTAGGTACATAGGCCCATTTGATATTCTTGATCGAGTGGGAGAGGTGGATTGTATACTTGCTTTATCGCCGAGCTTATCAGCCATGCATCCAGTGTTTCATGTGTCCATGCTTCGGAGCAATCACAGCGATCCAGCCCACATGTTAGATTTCAGCACTGCCCATTTGGACAAGGACTTGTCTTATAAGGAGGACCCGGTAGCTATTATAGACCGGCAGGTTCATCAGTTGAGATTCAAGAGTTTCCCTTCTGTTTGTGTTCAGTGGAGAGGTCAGCCTCCTAAGGCATCAATGTGGGAGTCCGAGTCCGGTATGCGGGGCTGTTATCCTCATCTTTTCCCCGACTTAGGTACTTCTTTCTTTTGTCCGTTCGAGGACGAATGGTTGTTTTAGAGATGGAGAATGTGACGACCCAAAGGGTCATCACCTATTTTTAATTGAATTTTATGACTTCTAGGCATTTAAAACCTGATTTAGGATTGCCTCGATTTGCGTGCGTAGTCTGGGCACGTAACCGGAAAGCTTAAATATGAAATTCTATGAAAATGCTAAATTTTGATATTAAAATAAATAAATTTGACTTTGGTCAATATTTTGGTAAACAGACTTGGACCCGTAATTTGACGGTCCCGGAGGGTCCGTAGGAAAATATGGGACTTGGGAGTATGCCCAGAATCGAATTCCAAGGTCCCAAGCCCGAGAAATGAATTTTTGAGTAAAATTGTTTTCTGGAAATGTTTAAGGAAATTTGAATTGAAATCTGATTAGAAAGCGATGGTATCGAGCCCGTATTTTGGTTCCGGCGCCCGGTACAGGTCTTATATATGTTTTAAGTCATTTCTGTAAAATTTGGTTGAAAACGGACGTCATTTTACATGTTTCAGACTTAAAGTTCTAAATTTGAAACTTGATGAAGTTTTTGAGAAAGATTCTTGATTTTTGAGGTTTGATTCATTGTTATCGAGGTTATTTTGGCAATTAGATCACACGGATAAGTTCGTATTATATCGTTGAGTTAGTGCGTGTGTTTGGTTAGGAGCCCCGAGGGCTCGGGTGTGTTTCGGATGTGTTTCGGGAAGTTTTGAACTTAAGAAAAATTGCAGGTTTTCAGCTGTTGGATTTATGGCATTTCTTTCTTCGCGTTCGCAGGAGTACCCACACGAACGCGATGAGTAAATCATGCTAAAGGAAAATTCCTTCTACCCGAACGCGTAAACCAGGTTGCGAACGCGAAGCATTGGGGGGTCTCCCTTCGTGAACACAGGCCTGTAATCGCGAACGGGAAGACTTAAAGTCTGGGCTGGGGAGGGTCACCACTTTGTGCATCGCGAACGCGACACTATGTCCGCATAGGCTTGAGGAGCCAAAGCTCCGCAAACGCGAGCCGACTTCCACGAACGCGGAGGTCTGACCGACCTAACTCATCGCGATAGCGGTGAGCTTATCGCGAACGTGATGAACAAATCCGCCCAGTTAATTTAAGTTCCAAAAACAGAATGCAAACGGGATTTTCATAAAATTTCACAAACTCTTTCTTCTCCAAAGTTCTAGGGCGATTTTTGAAGTATTGTTTCACAACAATCTCTTGGGGTAGGTAATCTCTAACTAGTTTCTTCCATTTTCATCAACATCTAATGAAATTCTAGGCCTAAAACATATGATTGATGGTAGAAAATTAGGGATTTGGGTAGAGTTAGGGCTTTTTGATTTTTCTTGATTTAGACCTCATTTTGGGGTTGAATTTAAAAACAAATTATATATTTGGGTTCGTGGGTGAATGGGTGATTTGATTTTGGTCCGAACCTCGTGTTTTGACCAAGTGGGCCTGGGGTCGATTTTTGAGTTTTTGGGAAAAATGATGGAAAAGCTATAATTAGGCATTGGGTTCGCATTGTTTAGCATTTATTGATGTATTGAAGTCATTTATGTATAGATACAATTAAATTGGAGCCGAATTCGAAAGAAAAGGCGGTTATGGAAGATTGAATTGGCCGTGGAAGTTCGAGGTAAGTGTCTCGTCTAACCTTAGATTGAGGTATTAGGAGTTGAGTCCTATTTGCTATGTGGTAATTGTCGAGTATGGCGTATAGGCATGGTGATGAGTATCTATACGTTGGTGTCTAGCATGACCGTAAGTCTTTAAATTGTGAATATCTTGATTTCGTAGTATTTCTCTTGCCTCGGTGATGATTCATATTTGTTGTGAAAAACTTTGAAAGGAAATTGTGACCTATGAACATCGAGGAACATTGGCTGAAGTTATATTACAATTGTGAACGTATATGAAATGGTTGAACCCTTTGGAGCATTGGCTCAAGTGGTAAAGTGAGATATGAAATAAAAGTGGAAGGAAGAGAAAGAGTAATTAAATTGTTCCCTTGCCGGGATATTATTGCTTATTGATTATTTTCCCTTGCCGAGACGTTGAGATTATTGATATGGTACCCTTGCTGGGATTTAATTTTTTAATTGTGTTCCCTTGACGGGATTTCTATTATTATTTTGTTTATTCCCTTGCCCCTTGTTTGTGATTGTTGCTTGGGTGAGGAAGAGCGTAAAGCACGAAGGATGATGCCGTGTATTGTTTTGGTGAGAGAGTGTTAAAGCACGAAGGGTGATGTCGTGCACTTATTGCTGTTTGTTATGATTTCTTGTTATTATCAGTTCGAGTGCATTAATTGTCTTCTTCCACTATTACTGTGATTCTTATGTTGACATTTCCTTTATTGTGTTACTTGTTATTATTAGGTCAAGGTATCTTTGTGCAACATTACGCCTTGAATTTATGCTTTAATTGCTACATATTTATGTGACTTAATTGTTACTTGACATTTAGTATACCAAATATTAAATTGTCTATTTGCTCTTAATTGCTACTTGTCATTGTTTGTTCTCCTTAGTGATTCATAATTTTTGTGTACTTGTTGTCTTATGAGTTTGTATTAGTTATTGCATTTGTTGGAGTAAATTTCATTTGGAAGAACTGTTGATATAATGAAATGGGAGCGGGTGGTAGGCCTACCACGAGATATAATGAAATGGGAGCGGGTGGTACGCCTTCCACGAGATATAATGAAATAGGAGCGGGTGGTACGCCTATCACGAGATATAATAAAATGGGAGCGGTGGTAAGCCTACCACGAGATACAATAAAATGGGAGCGGGTGGTATGCCTACCACGAGATTTAATAAAAGGGGAGCAGGTGGTACGCCTACCATAAGATATGAGAAATGGGATCGGGTTGCACGCCTGTAATGCGTTGTGAACCGAGAATGAAATCTGCCTTTGTTTTCCTTATCCTTGTTAGAAGTTGAATATCGGTTTCTTGATAATTCTCTTGAGATTCTGATTTATCTGTTAATACCCGAAGCATGTTTCCCCCTCACATCTTTATTTGTTTCTTTTTGCTTTACTTACCGATATATATTATACAACTGCACAGGTTTATTTGGTGGTCTGGTCCTAGCCTCGTCACTACTTCGCCAGGGTTAGGCTTGGCACTTACCAGCACATGGGGTCGGTTGTGCTGATACTACACTATGTGCTCGTTTGCACAGATCCAGGTACGGACAGCAGTAGTTGCTCGGGGTCAGCCTTCAGTTCACTGAGACACTGAGGTAGCCTTGCAGGCCCGGTGTCTCCTCTATCTTTATTTATGATCTGTTCTCTTTTATATTCGAGACAGACATTGTTACTTTCTTTCAAACAGTTGTATGTAGTAAATCTTTGTAGTCCGTGAATATTGTGACACCAATTCTGGGTAGTGGCATATGTGGATTTTACTTATTATTTTGGTTTATTTCGTTAAGTCTTCCACTAAATTACGAATTCCGTTGTTGTTTAATTATTTATTTTCTGTTTATTAAATTGGTAAAAATGGATTTTTAACAAAAGCATTATGGATTTTAAATGTGTGGCTTGCCTAGCTTCTACGAGTAGGCGCCATCACGACCCTCGAGGGTGGAAAATCCGGGTCATGACAAAGAAAGAATAGAAGTGAAACTTTTCCTAACTCTGTAGTCTCTCGGGGATAAATACAGATGTCTCCGTACCAATCTCCCGGACTCTACTGAGCTTGTCCGTGAATTGTGAGACCTATGTAACCTAGAGCTCTGATACTAACTTGTCACGACCCAGATTTCCCACCCTCAGGGGTCGTGATGGAGCCTACTCGTAGAAGCTTGGCAAGCCACACATTTAGAATCCATAACTATTTTTACTGTAAATCTATTTTTACCAAATTAATTAACGGGAAATAAATAATTAAACAACAGCGAAATTCGATATTTAGCGGAAGACTTAAATGAAATAAACCAAAATAATAAGGAGAATCCACATGTGCCTCTACCCAGAACTGGTGTCGCAACATCCACGGACTATTAAGATTTACTACATACAACCGTTTGAAAGAAAGTAACATTGTCTGTCTCGAACACAAGAGATAACAGAACATAAAAAAAAGATAGAGGAGACATCAGGCCTGCGGACGCCTGCAAATCTACCTCAGTGTCTCAATGGACTGAAGGCTGGCTCCCGAGCTACTGCTGTTGTCCGGTACCTGGATCTGTACAAAAGAGCACAGAGTGTAGTATCAGCACAACCGACCCCATGTGCTGGTAAGTGCCAAGCCTAACCCCGGCGAAGTAGTGACGAGGCTAGGACTAGACCACCAAATAAACCTGTGCAGTTGTATAATATACAACGGAAAGTAAAACAAAAACAAACAAATAAAGATGGGAGGGGGAAACATGCTTCCAGAAATAACAGATAAAGCAGAATCTCAAGAGAATTATCAGATGAACCATAATTCAACTTCTAACAAGGATAGGAAAACAAAGGCAGATTTCAATCTCAGTTCACAACTCGTTGCAGGTGTGCAACCCAATCCCATTTCTCATATCTTATGGTAGGCGTACCACCCACTCCCATTTCATTATATCAATAGTTCTTCCAAATGAAATTTACTCCAATAAAAACAACGATTAATACGAATTCATACGACAGCAAGTACACAAAAAATATGAATTTCGGAGGAAAACAAATAATGACAAGTAGCAATTAAGCACAATTAGGCAATTTAATATTTAGTATACTAAATGTCAAGTGGCAATTAAGTCACATAAACATGTAACAATTATAGCATAGATTCAAGGCATAATGTTATGCAAAGATACCTTGATCCAATAATAAAAAGCAACACAATAAAGGAAATGTCAACATAAGTATCACAGTAATAGTGGAATAAGACAATTAATGCACTTGAACTGATAACAACAAGAAATCATAATAAACGGCAATAAGTGCACGGCATCACCCTTCGTAATTTTACACTCTCTCACCAAAATAATACACGGCATCACCCTTCGTGCTTTACACTCTTCCTCACCCAAGCAACAATTACAAAGCAATTAAAGCAAGGGAATCAATGACATCACTATAAAGTCAAGTAAAAACAGGAAACCAGTAAAATAAACGTAAAAAACAACACAACTTAATTGCCAGCAAGAATCAGGAAAATCAAGGACAAGTGCACGACATCACCCTTCGTGCTTTTACTCTCGTCCTTACCATAAGAATCAATATAATAGGCACGGAATGGTACATCGTGCAACACTGCATCACCCTTCGTACTTTTACTCCCTTTCCTCACATATGATCAATAGAATCGGCACGGAATAGTACATCGTACGGCACGACATCACCCATCGTGCTTTACTATCTTTCCTCACCATAAGCAAATAATGCACGGCATCACCATTCGTGCTTTAACACTCTTCCTCATCCAAACAACAATCACAACCAAAGGGCAAGGGAATAAACAAAATAATAATAGAAATTCCGGCAAGGAAACACAATTAAACAATTAAATCCCAGCAAGGGTACAACATCAATAATCTCAACATCCCGGTAAGTGAAAATAATCAATGAGCAACAATATCCCAGCAAGGGAACAATTTAAATACTCTTTCTCTTTATTTCACTTTTATTTCATATCTCACTTTACCACTTGAGCCAATGCTCCAAAGGGTTCAATCATTTCATATACGTTCACAATTGTAATATAACTTCAGCCAATGTTCCTCGATGTTCATAGTTCACAATTTCGTTTTACAAGCTTTTCACAACAAATAGGAATCATCACCAAGGCAAGAGAAAATGCAACGAAATCAAGATATTCACAATTTAAAGACTCAGGGTCATGCTAGACACCAACATATAGATACTCGTCACCATGCCTATACATGTACTCGACATATACCACATAGAAAATAGGACTCAACTCCTAATCCCTCAAGCTAAGGTTAGACCACACACTTACCTCAAACTTTCACGGCCAATTTAATCCTCCATAACTGCCTTTCCTTTCGAATCGGCTACAAATCAATTGTATCTATGCATAATCGATTTAATAACATCAATAAATGCTAAACAATCCAATTTCATTGCTAACTTATAGCTTTTTAACATTCTTCCCAAAAATCTGAAAATTGACCCCGGGCCCGCTTGGTCAAAATACGAGGTTCGGACCAAAATCAAATCACCCATTCACCCACGAGCCCGAATATATAATTTATTTTCAAATTTGACCCCAAAACGAGGTCTAAATCAAGATGAATCAAAAAGCCCTAACTCTACCCAAATTCCTAATTTTCTACCTTCAATCATATGATTTAGGCCTAGAAATTCATTAGATGTTGATGATAATGGAAGAATCTAGTTAAAGATTACATACCCCAAGAGATTGTGGTGAAACAATGCTTCAAAAATCGCCCTAGAACTTTGGAGAAGAAAGAGTTTGTGAAATTTTATGAAAATCCCGTTTGCATTCTGTTTTTGGAACTTAAATTAACTGGGCGGATTTGTTCATCGCGTTCACGATAAGCACACCACGATTGCGATGAGTTTGGTCAGGCAGACCTTTGTGTTCGCGAAAGTCGGCTCGCATTCGCGGAGCTTTGGCTCCTCAAGCCTACGCGTTCGCGATACACAAAGTGGTGACCCTCCCCAGCCCAGACTTTAAGCCTTCACGTTCGCGATTCCAGGCCCGCGCTCGCGAAGGGAGACCCCCCAATGCTTCGCGTTCGCGTAGAAGGAATTTTCCTTCAGCAAGATTTACTCATCGCGTTCCCGTGGGTACTCCCGCGAACGCGAAGAAGGAAATTCCAGAAATCCAACAGCTGAAAACCTGTAATTTTTCTTAAGTTCAAAACTTCCCGAAACACATCCGAAACACACCCGAGCCCTGGCGGCTCCTGACCAAATATACGTGCTAACTCAACGACATCATACGAATTTATCTGTGCGATCAAATCGCCAAAATAACCTCGATAGCAATGACTCGAACCTCCAAAATCAAGAATTTTTCTCAAACTTCATCAAGTATCAAATTTAGCAACTTAGGTCCGAATCACGTTAAACGGATTCCGTTTTCAACCAAACTTTGCATAAATGACTTAAATCATATATAAGACCTGTATTGTGTGCCGGAACCAAAATACGAGCCCGATACCAACATGCTCTAATTATATTTCATTTCAAATTTCCTTAAAAATTTCAGAAAATAATTTCTTCTAAAAATTTATTTCTCGGGCTCGGGACCTCGGAATTCGATTCCGGACATACGCCCAAGTCCCATATTTTCTTATGGACCCTTCGGGACCGTCAAATCACGGGTCCGGGTCCGTTTACCCAAAATATTGACTAAAGTCAAATTTATTCCTTTTAACATCAAAACTTAGCCTTTTTCATAGAATTTTATATTTAAGCTTTCCGGTTAGGCGCCCGGACTGTGCATGCAAATCGAGGCGATCCTAAATGAGGTTTTCAAGGCCTCGGAGACAAGAAATTTAATTAAAAATATGTGATGACCCTTAGGATCGTCACAGGGGCGGAACCCAATCACACCATATCAATATAAATTCATCATTATTTCACCATATCAATCCACTTTATTTCACCTATTGCGGTACCCAATCCGATTACGTCGTACAATATGAATAAATTAATAAGTGCAATCAATTTAATAACTTGAATCACAAGAATTCTCTATGATTAACGAATATGAAGCAGAACTAGAAAGGATTTCTCATCCCAAATTAACAATTCACTCTAATAATACTAAGCAGAAAAGCAAATAAAATAAATATTACCTAAAGAGTACAAGTAAGTTAATTAAGGTAAGTACATTTTCTCATGGAAGCACGAGAGAATCTAATATTTGTAATACGAGAATGATAAATGGCAAGTAGCAAATAAAGGCATGGGAAGCATTTTAAGCATGTAACAATTAAGATAGGGAATGAAATAATTAATAAAATGCAGGGAAACAAGTAATTTGACGGCGTATATACACTCGTCACCTCGCATATACGCTGTTATAGATGAATTTACATAGCACATAGCTCAAGCATTCCTAAATCCCTCAAATAAAGGTTAAACACAACACTTACATCACCCCGCAATCAACTCAGAGCTCTAGCAGGGCCTTTCCTCTAGAATCTGCCTCCAAACAAATTGTATCGAACCAAAATCGACTCGATAATATCAAATAATACTAGGAAAATCAAATAAAATACATAAAGTTAAGATTTTTATACTTTTTCCAAAAAGTCAAAAAAATTAAACCCGGACTCGCTTGGTCAAAACCCGAGATTCGGACCAAAACCCATTTACTATTCACACTGGGGCCTAATTATATAATTAGTTTCGAAATTCGATCCCTATTTAAGGTTCAAATCCCGAATTTTACAACAACAAAAAATCTCAATTCTTCCCAAATCTTTAGTTTTTTACCATGGAAGACAAAGATTAAGGTTAGAAATTAATGGGTGATGATGAAAATTGAAGAAATAAGTTAAGGTACACTAACCTATGAAATAGTGATGAAATTTCTCGTCTAAATCGCCTCTAGACCGAGCTCAAATGGAAAGATGATGAAAGATGGGTAAAATCCCGTATTTAAAATATTTCAAGGTATGTGCATCAGATCTTCATCGCGATCGCGAAGGACCTGCCGCATTTGCGATGCACATCAGTCAAAATGGCTTACGTGTTCTAATAAGTGCATTTTACCAGATGTTAACCACATAATTTTTCTCATAAAAATATATAAATTATCATGTTTCCTCCATATTTTTAACTTTATTTTGCAGGAATAATTATAGAAGAATTTGTTGTGCATAATATGACAAAAACAAATATTTAAGAAAAATACAACAAAGAAGTGTAAGATCGAGCTATGATTAATTACTATCGTGACAATGCACAGAATTCGATAAAATCTAAACTTAGAATGACAGAATTCTGCTATGCAAATCCAAAATCTAGATTTTCCATGAAAATCTAGCACCAAATCAAGAATTCTAATTATCATATCTGCAAATGCAAAATCTAGATTTGCCATGGAAATCTAGTATTAAATCGAGAAGTCGTCATGAATTTTTCTTATATAAGAAGTGGTTGCCCAATCAGAAGGAGGATGACAGTAAAGAGAAAGCTTAGAGCTAGAAGTCTGAATCCAAATTCTTAATAAGCTTCTCTATTTTATTTCTTTTACTAGTATCGAGTTATCTTTTATTTTAAATCACAATAGTGGTTTAGTTGTTGTTTCTAAATAAATTTCAGTGTAGGAAATTACTCTAGTTCCTACTTTTAATTAAATAGGGGGAATTATTCTTCTTGAATATTTATTTCTATTTTCTTATTTAATGGACAAGAATATTTTTATTGTTAGTACTAATTCCAGTATGAAGTAACTTTTCTTGTGTTGGAGAAAGACGGATCTTAATATTTCTATATAATAGTAGATATTATTCCTCAAATTCACATACTTGAGCTAGAATTTATTTAACTTTTATCTACTTTTACAGTTAGACGTTATTTAATTTATTAACATATATAGTACAATATATATATATATAGTACAATATATATATATAGTACTATATATTAACTATTTATTAAGTCTGTAATCGAAAGAGGCGGAACAAATAATATAGTTAAGTGTGCTATTAATAAATGTTAATATTTATTCAGTAACATCTATCTCTTTTATGTTATAATTAATTTTACACTTATTTGTAATCGAGAAAGGAGAATAGTATAATAATCAGTTATAACAAGTAGGGTAACCGAAAGAGACTTACTAACAAGAGCATGTTTTAGTTCAATCATATATTTCTGGTTCGAAAATATTACTAGTTTGAAGATTAATTTGTATAACCGAGAGGAGTGCAATTAATTATTCAACTTAAGTAATAATATATATTTGTAATCGTGAGAGGCATTTATACATTTTTGAGAAATAGAAATTTAAGAATAATAATTCTACTATATAGAAATATTAAGTGAAGTCAAGATCCCAATACCTTTTTATTATATTTGCGAAAAATGAAACATTTTCTATTGCTCTATTCATGCATTTTTAGTTAGTTAATTTTCAACTCAACTCTTTCTAATTTTCTCAAATAGTAATTAAAACAAGAAACGTCTGTAGAATAGATAAACCAATCTCTGTGGGTTCAACATCTTTCTATACTATTATTTGACAGAGTACGAGTTAAAATTTTATATACGCTAGACACCCGTCACGTTCGCAAAGGGTGCTCCCCCAGGCCTTCGTGTTCGCGAGCCAATGCTCGCGTTCGTGTAGAGGAACACATTGATCCCCTTCCCAAGTTAAAAGCCTATGCGTTTGCGAAGGATAAATCCCTCATTACTCCGCGTTCGTGGCCCAGCTGTCACGTTCGCGATTAAAGAAATCCACCCCAGCCCAGTTTCCCCTTTGCCATAGCGAAGCAAAATGCACCAGGTGACAAGAGAAGCTAAAAAAACCAGAATTTCTAAGTCTAACACACCTTTAGCCTATCTGAAACTCACCTAATCCCTTGGGGCTCTGATAACTAGGAAATATGATGTATTTTACACTCCTTCATGCTCAAGTTTTGATTAGAAATGTGTACAAAATAGTCCCAAAGGCTCACATATTGTGCTTGATTGCAGGTTTTATCAACAAGGTGATAAGGTGTCAAAGATCAGCTCAAATAGGAGTGAAACTTGCACAAGTACCAAGACAAGACAAAGCTCAGGCAAAACATGACCAGTGCGGCCGCACACCATTCTGTACGCACTAGGGAGGTTCAGAGAGGCTGACATTCAGGCTAAAAGGCAATGCGGTCGCACGAGGTTTTGTGCGGTCCGCACTAGGATCAATGCGGCCGCACTCGATTTAGTGCGGTTCGCAGAGAGATGATTCAGAGAGTTGCCAAGTCCAAGGTTGAAGACCAATGCAGACCACACTAGAAGCCACCGCGGTTGCACTCAATTTTGTGTGGTCCGCATTGCCCAAGTTCAGAGAGCAGTTTAGTCAAGTTCAGAGCCTTAGTGTGGCCACACGTGATTTTGTGCAGTCCGCACTAACCCCACAGGGGTATTTTTATCCAGATTTGTCAGCTTAGTATAAATAGCTTCTTTTCCGTTTTTAGGTCAAGCAGATAGTTAGTACGGAAGGTTGCGCTCGTGGTTTCAAATATTTTAGCTGTATTGAGTAATTTTAGTTGTGTTTCAACATTGAATCTTCAAGTTTAACTTAGCGATTAGTTAATATGAGTTCTTCTTCATCTATTTCTTTATTTTTTTCTCTAATTATGAGTAGCTAGACTCATAAGCTAGGGTTGTGGCTCAACCCTAGTGTGGGCAATTGATGGGTCTTGTATTTTAGGGTTTGATTGACTATGGGTGTTTGATATTTGGAGTAATTTCATGTTTAATTGCTGGATTAGTGGTTGCAAACACTAGTTTGTGTTTAGTTGATTTTGGCTCTTCTTGAGAAAGAGAACCTAAGTCTCTGAAATTGATCCAACAAGGAATTAGGGCATACTCAAGAGATTGATATCCCCAATAAACGGGTTAAACCTAGAGATAGTAATACCCAACTTGAACCCTGATTGCTTGTGCAAATTTGCATATCCAATTGGTCATGAGAAAGTCAATTCGGGCAAAATCACTCGAACTACCAAGAGGTATAGAGTGAGTAGAATCGAGCAACAACTATATCATACTCCCCAAATGAGTCAATCTAACTTTAGACTCTAGAATCCATCAATTGACCACCTAGGCGGAAGTCACTACCCTAGTGCCTTTTAATCATTTGAACAACTTGCAATAGTTTAACCTTAGCTTACTTTAGTTTAATTGAGCATTGTAGTTCTATAAAATTAGAATCATAATCAAAACCAAAAATGTGTAGAAGTGAAATTAAGAGCAAGTACACAACTCCGTTTTAGATAGATATCTGACTCCAATATCTAGCTCCCTGTGGAAATCGATTCCGACCTTAATCAGGTAAAAGCTGCTTCGACCTCTCTCGCTACTCAATAGTAGTGCAGGATTGGCATCGATCAGGCTCCAAACCAAACATGCACACAAGTACAAAAGTATTATACGAACTCGCCCGCGTGGTCAAAACACCAAAATAACATCTAGAACTACGAATCAGACACAAAAACAAATGAAATGAAACTTAAGAACTTCCGTTTTAACAACCGGACGTTTGAATCATGTCAAATCAACTCTGTTTCACACCAAATTTTACAGACAGTTCATAAATACAATAATAAACTTATACCAAGTTCCGGAACATAAATCTGGACCCAGTAGCAACAAAGTCAACTTCGGTCAAACTTAAAATTTCTTTAAACCTTTAAACTTTTAATTTTTAACAAATTGCGATAAATCAAGCTAGGGATCTCTGAATTCGATTTCGTGCATATGCCCATGCTCCAAATCACAATATGAACCCACCAAGACTGTAAAAATACAGATCCAAGTCCATTTGCTCAAAACGTTGATCAAATTCACCCGAAATGAGTTTTAAAGCATAATTTCACATTTTAATCAATTTTTCACATAAAAATCTTCCAGAAGAAGATACAAATAGTGCATGCATATCGAGGAAGGCTAAACAGAGTTATTTGGCTTTTCAAAACACATAATTAAGGGGTAAAAATTAAAATAACCTATCGGGTCATCACATTCTCCACCTTTAAAATAAACGTTTGTCCTCAAAGGAACATAGAAAAGTATATGGAGTGGTGAAAAAGTGTGGATATCTATTTTGCATATCCAACTCGGACTCCCAAGTGGTTGCCTCAATCTAGTGGCCTCTCCAATGCACTCGAACTGAAGGATAACTTTTAGACCTCAACTGTCAGACCTGTCGAGCTAGAATAGCCACCGGCTCCTCCCCATAAGTCAAATCCTTGTTCAACTGGACTGAGCTTAAATCTAACATATGGGACGGATCATCGTGATACTTCCGGAGCATGACCATACGAAACACCGGATGGACTGCTGATAAACTAGGTGGCAATGCGAGCATGTGGACTACCTCACACGCTCTCTCAAGAATCTCAACGAGTCTGATATACCTAGGGTTCAACTTGACCTTCTTTTCGAACCTCATCATACCCTTCATCAGTGAAACCCGGAGCAATACCCTCTCTCTAACCATGTATATAACATCATCTACAATCGGTATAACTCTTCTGCCTAGACTAAGCTGTGCGAAGTCGATCCTGAATAATCTTGATCTTATCCAAGGCATCCTGTACCAAATCTGTACCCAACAACCGATCTTCCCCCGGCCCGAACCATCCATCCAGCAAATGGTATCTCCTACCGTATAAAGATCATAGGGAGCCATCTGAATGCTTGATTAGTAGATGTTGTTGTAGGCAAACTCCGCAAGCGACAAGAATAGATCCCAAGAACCCCCAAAATCCATAACACAAGCGCGAAACATATCCTCCAATATTTGAATAGTACGCTCGGATTGTCCGTCTGTCTGAGATGAAATGTTGTACTCAACTCTACCTTCGTGCCCAACTCACGTTGTACTGCCCTGCAAAATACGAGGTGAACTGCGTACCTCGATCAGAAATTATAGACACGGGCACACCTTGAAGACGGACGATCTCGCGGATGTAGATCGCAGCTAACCACTCTGAATAAAAGGTGACTGCCACTAGAATGAAATGTGCCGACTTGGTCAACCTGTCCACAATGACCCATACTGCGTCGAACTTCCTCCGAGTTCGTGGGAATCCAACAACAAAATCCATAGGGATATGCTCCCACTTCTATTCAGGAATCTCTAACTTCTGAAGCAAACCACCAGGCCTCTGATGATCGTACTTTACTTGCTGACAATTTAGACACCGAGCTACATACACAACTTTATCATTCTTCATTCTTCTCCATTAATAATGTTGCCGCAAGTCCTGATACATGAATAAAATACCGGGAACTATGGGCCTCCTTAAGAATCAACTCACGAAGCACATCCACATTAGGCACACAAATACGACCATGAATCCTCAACACCCCATCATCTCCAACAGTAACTTGATTGGCACCACCGTGCCGCACTGTGTACTTAAGGACAAGCAAATGAGGACCATCATTTTATATATATATACTCCATTGATGAGGTATCCAATAATTGAGAGCTAGTGTTCATTCAGAGGAGGATTGTACCATGTACCTATATTTACTTACACTGTTTATTTACCATGCCTCGTGCTTGTTTACTTTCTAATGTACTTGATTTATTGGACCACTAGCAAGTGTCGATGTCGACCCTTCGTCACTACTTCTCCGGGGTTAAGGTAGATACATACTGAGTCCGTGTTGATTTACGTATTCATGCTACACTTCTGCACTTATTGTGTATGTATATATTTTTGGAGGTCCTTTGGGCGCAAAGGCGCAGCTATTGCAGGGACTTTACGGTAAGCTGCCTCCCATCTTACGATCTGCAGCATATAGAGTCTTCATCAGAATTATTTACATTTTTCTATCTCACTTGTATTCCAGACAGATATTGTATTGCTATTGTACCTTCTAGTAGATGCTCATGCCCTTGTAACACTGGGTTTTGGGGATGTTCTAGAATTATTATGGATTGTTTTATATTGACTCTTTTACTTATTATTTTTAATTAAACTGTATGTAACTACGATTTATTTTAATGCACTGACCTCTCTGTCTGAATAAGATTCATAATTTTAAAAATAATAAAATGAATAATTAAGCGTTGGCTTTCGTAACAACGACGTTGGGCGCCATACGGCCTATAGTGAATTTTGGGTCGTGACTATAGATTTATATTTTTTTCCGACATACTATCTATTTCTCTTTTTCTTTTTTTTCTTTTTCTTTTTTATTATTGTTTGGTATCCTAAACTGTTATTAGTATATCCTTTTTACTGCAAAAGAATATGTGAAAAGTCCCATCATCGGAGATAATGTTTCTTAACCTTGAAAGAATTAGTGTTCAATTCAAATTTACTGAATTAGATATTATTAAAATTAAACGTAACTACTTATTTATAAAACTAGTTTCAACACTTAAAAAGTACTATCTTTTCGATTTAGGCTTTAAGGGCTGTAAATATACATGGTCAAATAATAGGAACTGAAGAAGTAGCTTAATCATGGAAATGTTGGATAAGGTTTTCGGTAACCACAATTGGCTGAATTCGTTCCCTAATTTTTCTATAGTTCATCTACCAAAAACCTATTCTGATCACAACCCCCTTTTAGTAGAACTTATCCCTCGATCTAATGTTCCTACTAATAAACCTTTTAGGCTGGAAAGCATTTGGTTTAAACGTCCAAATTTCATAAACTTAGTTTGTCAATGCTTGAAGGATAAGAATTTAAGTAATACTTCCACGACTTTTGAAAGATGTGTTAAAATTTGGAGGAACAATTTGGGGATATTTTTCAAAAAAAAGAGAAGGATTTTGGCTAGATTACAAGGTATTCAATCTTCTCCCCGTTATACTACTAGTTCCTTTTTACAAAGTTTAGAAAAATTCCTTAAACATGAGTTCAATAGTATTCTAAAATTAGAAGAGGACTATTAGAAAATTAGATCAAGAGTTTTATAGATTAACGAGGGGGATTCTAACACTAACCTTTTTCATATAGTGGTTTCTAATAGACGTAGGAGAAACAAGATTATGTACTTTAAGGATGACTTCGGGCAATAAATAGATGATCACGCCTGTATAATGAACCATACTCTTAATTATTATAACTTTGTCTTTACCACCTCCCACGATTGCTCCAATCCGAAAAGTATTATGAGTGACACTTGTTGCTTCTCTAGTATAGACTTTTCCCATTTTGACAAGCCACTATCAGTAAGCGAGATAACTAGTGCTGGTTTTTCATTCAAGCCATTCAAAGCCCCAGGGCCTGATGGACTTCACCCTTTTTTCTTTAAAAAATATTGGCATATAGTGGGTAATTCTGTATATTTTTTTTTTTGCCAACAAGTATTCTCCAATCAGTCTATCCATGAAGATATGAATCAACTTACCTTTGTCTTGTTTCTATGGTCCCCAATGCAAGTAATTTAAAGAATTTTAGGCCAATAGGGCTATGTAACACAATGTATAAAATTATTACCAAGATCATAGCTAATAAAATCAAGCCTTTTCTAGATAAGATTATTAGCCCTTATCAAACAAGCTTTCCTAAACATAGAAGATCTAGTGACAATGCTATCATCATTCAGGAGCTACTATTAAGATTCAATAGAATGAAAGGGTCAAAAGCCCATATGATCCTAAAAATCGATCTTAAAAAAAGTTTTTGATCGATTGGAATGATTGTTCATGTTTAGAATGTTGAGATACTTTAGATTTTCCCCAATGATCTCAAAGCTAATTACGAGTTGTGTCTGTACCAGTAAAATTGTCGTGCTTGTCAATGGCTCGAGAATTAAATTTTTTTGCCCAAGTAGAGGGATTAGACAAGGAGATCCAATATTCCCATAGATTTTTATTCTATGTATGGAGATGTTTTCTCGATTAATGAACCATCAAGTCGACATGAATAAGTGGGATCCTACTAGCCTGCATAATAGGGGACCAAATTTATCACATCTATTCTTTGCGGATGACCTCACATTAATGGCCAAAGCTAATAGGAAATCAGGTCATACCATCTCAAATGCTCTCAAACTTTTTTGTGGTCTGTTTGGGCAACAGGTCAATAGCACTAAATCAAAAACTCTCTCCTCCAAAAAATTTTCCTATAAATGATGCTGACTTCTTGGCAAACCTTTTCGGCATCAAAATCATCTCTATCTTTGGAAAGTACCTAGGTTTTTCTATTTTGAAAAGAAGCCAAAGCCCTTAGACTATCAATTCATTATTGATAATATGCGCTCTAGGCTATCGAATTGGAAAACCAAATGCATGAACATTGCAGGAAGGACAATCCTTGCAACTTCAACACTCAACTCCATTCCAAACCATGTTATGGAATATGCTTTTTTACCTTCAAAAATCTTGAAACAAATTGATAAGATGCAAAGAAATTTCATTTCGGGATCTTCGGACACTGAAAAAATACTACATCTACTTAGTTGGAATGTGCTTCTAAAAGATAAAGAAGATGGGGTTTAGGAATAAGATCCGCCAAATCAAAAAAATTGGCTCTTATAATTGATTTAACTTGGCGACTCCTACACTACTCCCACGCACCGTAGGTCAAGGACCTTGTTAATAACCATGCATTTAGGAAAACTAAAGTCAATACGTCCTTTATTTGTAGTAGTGTTCTAAGAGGGTGGAATTACTACAATCATAGGATTCTTTGGCTACCAAAAGCCAACTCTAACTTGAATATTTGGATATCCATATGGATCCCGAATGTTCCACAAGTTGTATTGAAGGTCCCTATCTCTCTCAGAATAGAAGACTTCTGTAAGAATAATAAATGGGACCTATCTAAAATATCCTTCAATCTAGCTAGTAATATTTTCAACAACTTGTGTACCATTTCAGTATCCTTGAAAAATAGATCCAACGATATCCCTACTTGGTCTGGCAACAGTAGTGGTCTCTTTAGTATGAAGGCCTGTTATAAAATTATTAATGGCCCCTCCCCTTCGGACAAAGACTTCACTTGGATTTAAAATGTAAAATGCCCCAATAAAATTAAGTTTTTCTTATGGCAATATTTTCATGAAAGGCTTCCCTGTAGATCTTATCTTCATCACATATGTATTAACATTGACGCAATATACCTGGTGTGCGAAGCTTCTACAGAAACTATAACTCATATTTTCTTCTAGTTTTCTATTGCTAAATCGTTCTGGTCTAAGTTGGGGATGCCCAACAAAAATATTCCGTCCACTACTCACTGGCTTTGTTGGGTAAGAGATCTAAATTTACACACATCTAGTTTTCATGTTAACTGGTCAGAGTTCTTCCCCTTTATATTATGGAGTTTGTGGATTAACAGGAATAAGAATAATCACAATAACATGGTGGCGTTATCTCTGGCTACAAAAAATGTTCTTCATTATGCTTTGGAATATAAATTTCTATCTGATTCAGACTATAGTATAACCAAGAATTGTACTGTTTATGTCTAATGGCATAAGCCACCAAATGGTTGTTATAAAATAAACGAAAAAAGTTCAAATACCCCCTCGACTTTACGATAAGGTCTATATATAATCCTTGTTAAAAGTTTGGACCATATCCAACCTTGCCGATACACTATTGGCCCAGATAATCACTTTGTTTTAAACGGAGCCAAATACTCCCTGGACTTTACGATAAGGTCTATATATAATCCCCTGGATACACCTTTGTTTTAAAAGTTTGGCATATAAGGTCTATATCTTAAACTATTTGTCCAATTAAATAATTATTTAAAAAATTTCTTTTAATTTTTCTTAAACTTATAAGTTCACATAAATTGATCTACATGGAATACAATATTTTAGATGTTTTTTTTCAATGAACCTATGAATATTGCTCTTGAAAAAATGGGGGGTTACTTCAACTTTCCATGTAATTATAACTTTAATTTGTTTATGTATAATTACTAAATTATAGACACAACACACAATGATTGACCAATTTGAACTTGATCAGAAAGATGCTTTAGGTACTTAAGATTGGTCTCTTTGGTGGAATAATAATGTTCTTCTATCACGAAGCGTAGGCGATTGCAATTTTGTGTCTGGATTTCTTTTTGTGAATTAGTCATCTTGTTTTGTTAAAAGTGAAAACAATTGATGTGCATTTGTTTGCACAATACATTTTGATACAATTTAAGTTGCATCACTGGCTATATGTATTTGGCATTTTATTGTATGTTAATTTTGTTTCACTATTTTATGTTGAATTTCATTGTTTCGGAACAATGTACCCATTCCTAAAACTTATATTTTTGTCCCTGCGCAACAATTAGAATAAAATTATCGACAATTTTTGTCTGCCGGCATTATTTATCTAAACATTTATCGCCAAAAAAAAATTTGTCTGCTCATAGGTACATTGAAAAAAAAACATCTAAAATATTGTATTCCATGTAGATCAATTTATGTGAACTTATAAGTTTAAGAAAAATTAAAAGAAAATTTTTAAATAATTATTTAATTGGACAAATAGTTTAAGATATAGATCTTATCTGCCAAACTTTAAAACAAAGGGGGTATGCAGGGGGTTATATATAGACCTTATCGTAAAGTCCAGGGGGGTATTTGGCTCCGTTTAAAACAAGAGTTTTTTACAAAGGGGGTACTGGGCCAATAATGTAACGGAAAGGTTGGATATGGGCCAAACTTTTAACGAGGGTTATATATATACCTTATCGTAAAGTCCAGGGAGATATTTGGACCTTTTCCGTAAATTAAATGTGGATGATTCCTTCAAGGAGGAAAACCTTCAAGCTGGTTTAGGTGGCCTCATCAGAAACGCCAGCGGTGACTGGATTGTGGGTTTTATAAACTGCACATATGTGACATTTCCACTTCAGGCAAAATTTCTAGCGCTGAAACAAGGCCTCCAAATTGCTTATTAAAAGAAGGTAATGAAGTACTTAACAATCTTATTTATGACTGCAGGTGGTTAATGTTGCAACTGAAACTCCTAGCGATTAGGAACACCTTCCGTCAAGGAAATGCAACCGCACTCATATTAGCAAAGGAAGCTTCCCATCAATCCTAAGTTGAACAAGATCACCCGCTTTGCAAGGCCTCCCATTTTTGTTAACTATGCATTGGAAAAAGATAAACTTAGTAGTGTTGTTTTTGTTAAGCACTTATCTAATAGTGCATGTAATATGCTAGCAAGTCTCGGTAATCTGAATGTCCTATGTGACATCACTATTGTTTAACCAAAAAATAGAACTTTGATCAAATTTAAGAACTTATGAAAACACGGGCTACTGATAATCAGAAGAAAGTGTATAGATAGACTGTTTTAGAATGAGATAATATGAAAACAAGTAAATCAAATATAATCCAATAATTTTTCGTGTCTTCCAATTGTTACTTCTTCCCCCTTTTATAGCCTTTTTGGGAGCATAAGCTTTGTCTCAAGCTATAATGAGGCAATAATGAGTAATTAATGTCATTTAACGATACGTTACATAAATTAGAAAAAATATTCTATAACGTTCTCAGCATTCAATATGTATTAAACACTGTATCCGGTCCCTCATAGGGTATCAGGTTCATCCCCTTGGATCTTTGCACTTTAAATGACCTGAATAGGTACGGGCTCTGCATCTCCTGAGTAATTGCCCGTGCCTTTTCCAATATCTTTGTTCACACCTGTTATTGCTCGTGCCTCTTAATCAACTTTGTTCCTTTGATTATTTGACTAATCCATGTGTCATGACACGTCATCTACAATATATAAAACTTGATTTTTTCCTAATACAGATAGTCCCCCCACTTTCCATTTATTTATCAATTAAATACTTGGGAAGTGGATTGCTTTAAAAAGGGAATTTTTGCCATCATTAATGCTATGACATCATTGACGCTTCAATTGTCTTTTCCATTTAATGCTCTGTACATGTGTCGTCTTTTCCACCGGCTCCGCAGTTTTGCAGCCTTTTTTCAAAAACTTTTACGGCTCCACTATTCATGAAGAGCTAGTTGCCTTTATTATAGGCTTTCCATTATTACACTTCTTTCATTTGATAGTTGTTTTCATATATAAATTCAACCTGCTTTCTCTTGTTTTCTTATTCATAAAGTTTTACCAAGTATTTTATCCTTCGACACTTATTCACTTTTTTCCCTATTTGCTCTTTTTCACCATGTTGTCTTCAAACCCTAACCCTAGAAGAACTCCAATCTTAGATAACTTCCCTAATGCCCCAGTTAGACATAGAAGAGGTAGAGGCGGTAGACTCCGTAGTTTAGGATCTACTCGGGGTGGTAGTTCTGGTTCTGCTGCTCCTTCATCTAGTTCTGGTATCGTTTCTAGAACCAGAGGTTCTCTTACACGAAAATCAACTTCTAAAGGCAAAGAACCTTCAGAACCTTTACAAGAGCCTTTAGTGGAGGAAATAGTACCCCATGAATTATCATTTGATTACGACAGAGAATCTCTTAGCAAACAAGTTGTCGGCTTAGAACACGCTGATACTTATCCCTCTTTAATTACAAAAGTTTTAACTTCTGTAGTTCGTAGAGATTGCCACTGGAGTAGTAATTAAACCAGTTATCGATCCTGTAATCCTTGACTTCTGCCGTTTTTTCAAGGTTTTCTTAGCATAAATTGGCCTAATCATTTGGAGAGCTGTATCTTGTTTAAGATATTTGTCGAACAAGGCTGGCGCTGATTTTTCCTTCCCCCACCTTATTCATCTTTACTCCCTCAGGCTATTCCGCGATGGTGTTTTCACCTTAGTAGCAAGGAGTAAAAGGGTTTTAGTGAGCCCTGAAGAAGATAAAGATCGTGGCTGGTACGCACGGTTTGTTGCTGTACCCACGGTCGGTTTGGTGGGTGAAGAAAACATTCCCTTTCATCAAAAATGGAACCTTGCACGTAAGTTTTCTTCTTTTTTCATATCTCTTTCCTTAAAATTAGCCCCTTTTCTAATTTTACTTTCTTCTACTTTTTTGTAGCAACCATGGGAATTGTGGATCTCATCCCTGATTTTCATGGTTGGGTAGATAAGCTATTGAAGACCGTGCCTATGGAGGCTAGGTCTTGGAAGTCTATTTTCAATCTTCACGGTTAGAAAGTAAAAATCCATGGTAAGAATTTTTATTTCTCTCTTTTCTTATCTTCTCGTAAGTAAAATTTTCTCTCTATTGATTCAATATTTACCCTTTTTATCAGGATTTTCAATAAGAGGAATTGCTGCAGAAGCTGTGGCAGCCACTCGTGCCTCTTTAGGAGCTTACCTCAACGTAGGTAGAGCTCAGGGTACTTTAGTGAAGAGAAAGTTCATAGATGAAGACTCTGAAGAAGAAGAGGGAGAGGATAGTTCTCTAATCCCTAGGCAAAGAGTTAGGAGGCGTATCGTGTCTGATGACGATGTTGAAGCTTCACCTCCCCGTACCTCTCCTAGTGAAACTGTTCACCTCGTCTCTAATGACGATATAGCTCCCCGAGACACTCACGAGTCTATTAGGGAAATTTTTGTTGGGGGCTTTGAAGGCGGTGAATTAGGTCCGGTTTTGGATGAACCTCCCCTTTCCTCTTTTTCTACTCCTGTCTTTTCTATTCTTCCTTTACCTGCAACTTCTTCTTTGCTTACCCCACCAGCTTCTGTTTCTCCTCCTACTGTTTTCACTTCCTCTACCGCTCCTCCTTCCATAGTTCCCCCTTCTACCTTTCAACATATAGAAGCGGGTTCTTCGAGTATAAGTGCTGTTATGAGGAGTGTGACCATAGAAGTTCCGGCAAATAGCAGTCTTTTGAGGAAATCCGGTCAAGCAGACATATGGCTTGGGCCTTTGATTAGCTCAATTAAAAAAGAGAAAATAGACAGCCACAACTGCTTGACCCTAATGAACGATATTGTTCATTCCACTCTGAGGGTATTTTTCTTACTTATTTAAAAAGTTTTTTTTACCTTCAGATTCTTACTTTTCTTCTCTGTTGCTTGCAGGCTAACTTTATTGGTACAGAGTTGATGGGCAGAATCTCTCTTTTAGAGAAGGTGGCCCCTGACTCTGAGAAAAAGATTCTTAAAGTCGAGAGAGTGGCTCACGAGGCTAAGTTGGAGGCAGCAAATTGGAAGGAGCAATTTGAAAGTGCTCAAATAGCCTTGGAAGATTTGTAGGAAAGTAGGAGCCAGCTAGAGCAGCAGAGGCGTGCACTTACTTCGGAGTTGGCTGTGGCTAAAGCCTCTTCGATTCAAATAGAGAAGGACAAAGAGTGCCTTGAGTTTTCTATCTCGGATCAGTTGTCAAAGGCAAGTGAAGAGATTAGAGAGCTTAGGGCACTTTTTAATCAAAAAGAGGTGTACGCGGGAGAGTTGGTGCAAAATCTGACTCAAGCTCAAGAAGATTTGAGAATTTCTTCATATAAGGTTCGTACCTTAGAAAATTCTCATCCCTCCCTCCAAACTTCTTTCAATTCAACTTTGATCGAGAATGAACAATTGAAAGGCGAAATCACTGCTTAGGAAAGAGATTATGAACTTCTTGAGGAGAAGTTAGATATTGAAGTAACTTGGACCTTTCTGAATTCTCGGCGTGATGCTTTAACTGAAGCTATCCAAGAAAACTTTGATTTAAAGTCTGAATTGGCTGAGGTTTTAGAGACTATTGAAAAAACTCAATAGCCATTAGACTCTCCTTCTCCTGCAGTTGAAGTCCACGTAGCTGAAGATCCTGAACTTGAAGTAGCCGGGACTGAAGATCTTGAAGATGAGAATACCACACTCGTAACACAAGTTCCCGAGGATGAAGCTACCGCGACTCAGGTTTCAGAAGTTGAAACTTCTATGACTCTTGCTCCTATCATCGAGCTTGTTATCTCGAGTCAAGTTGACACCGTTCCTGCAGCTCAAGTTCCTACCGAAACTGGCATCGTTACTTCTTATGCACTTGCCTCCCAATGACTTAACTTTTTATTTTACTGAAAAATGATGGTTAATCCCTTAGTTTGTTTAAGGGTTTCTTTTTGGAAAAAGTCCCCAGTTCTCATAATGGGGCGTTTATATAGAACATTTTGATGACTAAGTTTTGTACTTAGTTTATTTTTTTAAATATATTAAGAAGTTTTTATTACTTCTATTTATTCTACTCTTGCTTTTTTATTCTTAAGGACTTAGAGAATAGTTTTGCATTTTTTATCCTTTGAAAATGCTTGATGATTAACCTCATGACTTATCAACATGAGTTTTATAAAAGAGGGCTCTTTTATATATCGACACTTAATGAAGAAGACGTTTCAACTTCATAATGGTGTTTTAATACAATCAAAGAAATAGGAACACACATGTTTTGTTTGAAATAACTTTGACAAGTTTTTATTTATGAACCTTGACAAGCTTTTGAATAATACTTTACATGTATTTGAATTACATCTATAACTTTCTCGTAACTGTTTTTCTTGTAATATATTTTGATATAAAAAGAACAATAGGAACAGGGTTTTTACTTATAACCCATTTTGATACATAGTCTTTACCCTAACTATTGAGGGATATATGTAAGATCCCTTTGGCTTCGAAACATTAGGAAGGGTTTGAGAATTGACTCCATTGTTCTCATGGGAAAGAACACTGTGACGAGTGTTTTGTCTTCATAGCTTTTATCTTGCACTTGTCTTCATAACTTTTCGCTTTTACTCTTTCACTTTCTGCATACACGTGCCCGTGTATACTACATTGTCCCCCAAGTGTTTGAGCGTTGAAGTATGAAACCTCGAGCACTTGTTAATGTCTATCTCTTGGTCCTTTTCCAGAAAAAGGTAAACATACGGGACTAGGGGTGCAATTATAGATGAAGACAGCTTAACCCATTTGTGTTTCTATCACAACAATTGTAATTCTAGGCCAGGAATTTTATTGTATTCCGTTTTGCCTTACAGGTCGTGACTCATCATTTAGTACAGGTTAGCGTTTTGCCTAGCATCTAAAATTTTTAGTAAAACTATAAAATAATTTAAAAATAAATTTTAACATGATGATACCTGATCGTGGGTATTTCCTTTAAGTAATATCTCTTCAAATGGACAGCATTCCAATGCGAAGGTAAGATTTTCCCGTCCATCGTTTCTAACTTGTATGCTCATTTCCCTGCAATATTACTAATTTTATAAGGTCCTTCCCATGTTGGACTTAGCTTTCCTGAATTAGCAGCTTTTGTAGACTGAAAAAACTTTTTGAGCACGAAGTCCCCAATTTTGAAGAATCTGAGGCGTGCCTTTCTGTTATAATATCGTTCAATAACTTGCTTCTGTGCTGCCATTCTTATTAAGGCAGCTTCTCTTTTTCCCTCGAGTAAATCAAGGTTAACCTGCATCTCTTCATTATTCGATTCCTCCGTTGTTTGCATGAACCGTGTGCTTGATTCTCCTATCTCGACTGGAATCAAGGCCTCAGATCCATAAACCAATGAGAATGGTATTTCTCCCGTGCTTGTTTTTGTAGTAGTACGATAAGCCCATAAAACTCTAGGTAATAACTCAGGCCAATTACCCTTTGATTCCTGTAACCGCTTCTTCAAATTATTGATAATAATTTTGTTTATGGATTTCGCTTGTCCATTCCCTACTGGGTGATATGGTGTGGATGTTATCCTTTTGATTTGCCAACTTTGAAAAAATCTGTGATTTGAGCTCCTATGAATTGTGGACCATTATCACACACGATCTCCTTTGGTACTCCGAATTGGCAGATTATATTTCTCCAAACGAAGTCTTTAACTTCTTTCTCTCTTACCTGCTTATACGCTCTTGCTTCTACCTATTTAGTGAAATAATCAGTGTGTACAAGCAGAAACTTTACCTGACCTTTTGCCTGTGGCAATGGACTTACGATATCCATTCCCCATTTCATGAAGGGCCATGAGGCTATAACTGGATGCAATAACTCCGCTGGTTTGTGCATATTGTTACCGTACCTTTGACATTTGTCGCATTTAGATACGAAATTTTCTGCTTCTTCTTCCATTTCAGGCCAATAATACCCTGGCCTAATTAAAGTCTTTACTAACGATCTTCCTCATGCGTGATTTCCGCAATGTCCTTCATGTATTTCCCTCATTACGTACTCCGTTTGAGAAGGTCCGAGACATCTTGCTAAGGGGCCACCGAACATTTTTCGATATAAATTTCCTTGTTTTAAACAGTAACGGGCTACCTTTTTTCGTAGAGCGTAAGCCTTCTTTTTGTCATCAGGGACGGTACCATACTGCAAAAAAGTAACAATTTCGTTCCTCCAATCCCAGGTTAAATGATTGAAATTTACCTCATACTTATCAGGTTCAAGAGCTGAGTGAAATAAATGTATGATTGAAGCGTTCGCATCATTCGCTACATCAGCTGTGGATGCAAGGTTAGCTAAAGCGCATGCTTCACCATTTTCATCCCTTGGAATTTGCATGACTTTCCAGGTTTGGAATTGATTAATTAATTCTCGCACCTTCTCCAAATACCGTTGCATCCTAGCTTCCCTGGCCGTGAAAGTCCCCAGCATTTGGTTAACCACAAGTTGTGAATCACTTTTGATCACTATCTGATTTATTCCAAGTTCCCGTGCCAATTCTAGTCCTCTAATCATAGCTTCATACTCTGCTTCATTGTTAGTCATGGAGATACATTTAATAGCATGTCTAATAGTTTCACCCGTAGGTGGTACTAAGACAATACCTAATCCTGCTCCATTTACATTAGATGATCCATCAGTAAATAATCTCCACGTACCCATATTAGCTCCATTAAGTACCTGTACTTCTTTATTAGCTTCGAACTGTATCCCTTGATTGAAATCAGCCACGAAATCAGCTAATACTTGAGACTTTATTGTCGTTCTAGGTAGGTATGTGATTTCATACTCACTTAGTTCTATAGTCCATTTGGCTAACATGCCTGACAGTTCATGTTTATGTAATATACTTCGTAATGGATATGCAGTTACCACAACAATTGGATGACATTGAAAATATGGTCTTAATTTTCTAGATGTCATAATTAAAGCAAGTTCTAGTTTTTCCAGTTGTGGATACCGTGTTTCTGCATCTAGTAAGGATTTACTAACATAATAGATAGGGGATTGCTTACTTTGTTCTTCACGAACCAAAATTGCGCTTACCGCCACTTCTTAAACAACAAGATAAATAAAAAGTTTCTCCCCTGCCTTTCGTTTTGCTAGCAAGGGTGGATTTAATAGGTAAGTCTTCAAATTTCTAAGTGCCTGTTGGCACTCCTCATCCCACTCAAAATGTTCCTGCTTTTTAAGAGTTGAGAAAAATTTTAAAAAAAATTCTGAAGATTTAGAAATGAACCTTCCCAAAGCTGCAATTCTTCCCGTCAATCTCTGCACTTCTTTTTTGCTTGAAAGTATATCAGGAATTTCCTCGATAGCTTTAATCTGTGCGGGATTTACCTCGATACCCCGGTTAGAAACAAAAAAACCCAAAAACTTTCCTGATGCCACTCCAAATGCATATTTTTCTGGATTTAACTTCATATTATATTTTCACAAAATTTTAAATGTTTCAGATAAGTGCGATATATGATCCTCTGAATGATATATTTTAACTAACATGTCATCTATATAAACCTCTATGGTCTTACCTAAATGTTCTTGGAACATTCGAGTAACTAATATTTAATAAGTTGCACCTGCATTCTTAAGACCAAATGACATTACATTATAACAAAAAGTCCCCCTGTCTGTTATGAAAGCAGTTTTTTCCTCATCTTCTGGGTCCATTTTGATTTGGTTATAACCTGAATATACATCTAAAAAACTTAATAGCTCATGCCTTGCAGTAGCATCAATTAATTGATCTATATGTGGTAGAGGAAAAGAATCTTTTGGACAGGCTTTATTAAGGTCTGTGTAATCGACACAGACTCGCCACTTACCATTCTTCTTAGGTACCACAACAGTGTTAGCTAACCAGTTAGGGTATTTTACCTCACGAATCGAACCAATTTTGAGCAATTTTTGAACTTTTTCATGAATCACCTTATTCTTGAATGTTCCTTGCTTTCTTTTCTTTTGTTTAACTGGAGGATATGATGGATCTACGTTTAACTTATGAGTCATAACCTCCGGTGGTATCCCTGTCATATCAAAGTGGGACCAAGTAAAGCAATATGCGTTAGCTTTTAAAAATTCAATTAATTTACGCTTTACCTCAGGGCTAAGGTTGGTTCTGATGTACACTTTCCTCTCAGGCCAGTGTATGAATAAAATCACTTCTTCTAATTCCTCAATGGTTGTTTTGATGTTCTCGTTTTCCTCCGATTCTTGAATGGTATCAGGTCTTGAATCCACATCTATCTGCTCTTGTTTAGTTGAGACTGACGCCGCATCTTCCCCAACTAAATTTTGTAATTGCTATTTGTCTCCACCCTTATTGGTTGAATTTGCAATGGAATTGATGCTTCTTGAAGCTTGTTGATCGCCTTTGATTTGACATATTCCCCAAGGTGATGGAAATTTAATAACTTGATATAACGTTGACGGAACAAAATCCATGTCATGAATCCATGGCCTTCCTAAAATCATGTTATAAGCCATTTCCATATCCACGACTTGAAAGTTGGTATCTTTCATAACACCTTCTGCAAATGTAGTTAGGATCGCTTCTCCTTTTGTCACAACACTAGAGTTATCGAACCCCGACAAAGTATGTGCTTTTGGGATTAATTTTTCTTCAACTTGCATTTCACGCAATACCCTTAGTAGGAGAATATTTACAGAACTTTCTGGATCAATCAAAACTAGTTTCACATTAGTATCATGTACATGTAAGGATATTACCAGTGCATCATTATGTGGAGATAATACACCATCTGCATCTGCATCATCGAAGGTAATGCTTTCGCCTTCCAAGTGTTGTCGTACACGTTTTCCGTGGGTGATAATGACTTTTGAAACTTTATTTGATGATGTATACGTTACACCATTGATATCTTCTCCCCCGCTTATGACATTGACGGTTCTTTTGGGAGATGGTGGTTTTGGGGGCACCTGCCTGTTTTTCATGTAAGTCTCCTTGCCTTTTTCACTGGATAACTTAGTAAGATATCCTTGTCTCAACAAATGATCAACTTCACTTTGTAAAAATCTGCACATAGATGTTTTATGGCCATGGTCATTATGAAATTTGCGCCAATGATCAGGATTACGCCGATTTGGATTTGACCTTATCTCCTTTGGCCATCGGACCTTATCTCTCATGCTTCTCAAAACAGCCAAGAGCTCAGAGTTGGTGACGTTGAAATTATAGCCACCGAATCTCGCTTTTAAACTTCTGTCATCATCTCGTGACCCTTGCCTGTTGCGCTTGTTCCTGAATCTAGATGAGGATCCTGACTCATTATTTTTAGATTTGTGATCGTACCTTTGATTGTTTGATCTTGACCATGAGTCTTTCCCCACAGGTCCCATATACGGCTCGTACCTATTTTTTCCAGACCTCATTTCATTTTCTGCACGTCTCGAACTTGCTTTTTCTTCTTTTTGGGTTCTTGAAACTGTATCCTTTTCTATCCGCAGCTTCGTGTTGTACCTGTTATAAACATCATTCCACGTTGTAGTAGGGAATTCTCGAAGGCTTTCTTTGAGTTTCCTCGTAGCCTTCGAGCTTCTTTCATTCAAATTGCTCGTGAATGCTATAGCTGCCGAATTGTCAGGTACACGTGGTAAAGTCATTCTTTCACGTTGAAATCTATCAACGAAATCTCGAAGTAATTCTGAATCTCCTTGTTTGATTTTGAATATATCCTCCTTTCTCTTCTCTACCTTTTGGGCTCCCGAATGTGCTTTAACGAAGGAATCTGCAAGCTCAACAAAAGATTTTATAGAATTTTTGGGCAAGAGAGAATACCAGGTTAATGCCCCTTTGGTGAGTGTTTCACCAAATATTTTGACCAAGACTGATTCAATTTCTTGTTTCGTCAAATCATTGCCCTTCACGCTAGTTGTGAATGCCGTCACGTGGTTTCGTAGGTCTGTTGTTCCATCATACTTTGGGATATCAAGCATTTTGAATTTCTTTGGAATTGGGAGGGGGGAGCACTTGGTTTCCACGGTTGTTGTGAATATTTGTCCATATCCACTCCTTTGATCACAGGTGGAACTCCGGGGATTTGCTCTATGCGGTCGTTCTGTTCCTTGAGCTATTTCTGCAAGGTTAGTACTAAATTTTGCAAATGAGAGTTAGTTGAATTACCTGGTTCTCCCCCCTGTGATTCACTAGGGGTTCCTCTATTTTCAGAATGAACAAGCCCAGAGCGGGGATTTATCAACGTGTCGTTATTAGGTGTAGTTGTGGGTGATGCAGCAGGTAACCGACTGACTAGGGCCTGAAGAGCTTTGTTAACTCGTGCATCAATTATTCTTTGTAAAGCCTCCTCTGCCCCTTCGGAACGTTTAGATTGCTCTTGTTCACCGGAATGGATCTCAGGAGTGCCTTCACGAGATTGTCGTGGTGAATCATGCGGGGAAGGGGCCAGGTTGATGTTTTGTAAATTTTCCTGGTGTTGTTGGATTTGATTTTCTTGGTCTCCTAAGATGTTGTCAGTGCTGTTTGCCATAGTAGATGGAAGTTGATTATCAGATTCCCGGTGACGGAACCAATTTGTTTAACCAAAAAATAGAACTTTGATCAAACTTAAGAATTTATGAAAACACGAGTTACTGATAATCAGAACAAAGTGTATAGATAGACTGTTTTAGAATGAGATAATATGAAAACAAGTAAATCAAATATATTCCAATAATTCTTTGTGTCTTCCAATTGTTAATTCTTCCCCCTTTTATAGCTTTTTTGGGAGCATGAACTTTGTCTCAAGCTATAATGAGGCAATAATGAGTAATGAATGTCATTTAATGATACATTACATAAATTAGAAAAAATATTCTCTAACGTTCTCAGCATTTAATATGTATTAAACACTGTATCCGGTCCCTCATAGGGTATCAGGTTCATCCCCTTGGATCTTTGCGCTTTAAATGACATGAATAGGTGCGGGCTCTGCATCTCCTGAGTAATTGCTCGTGCCTTTTCCAATATCTTTGTCCGCACCTGTTATTGCTCGTGCCTCTTAATCAACTTTGTTCCTTTGACTATTTGACTGATCCACGTGTCATGACACGTCATCTGCAATATATAAAACTCGATTTTTCCCAATACAACTATAAATTGTAATACGGTGGAACCAGTTTGGTATTAATATAATGTTTCCATTTTCTCAAAAAAAGGACAATTCAATGTTCCGAAGTCTCGGCAGCAAATTTTGTTTCCCACCTCAGACGAGAAGAATTATGTATATCCACCACTTATCTTTCCATGAAGACTGCAGTTATTTTATAACTTGGATGGCCCTTTATTAAGCTTACCAAATAACATTAAACACTCAAAAATTTAACTACATAATTAGATAAAAGATTTCTTAATCAATTGGTCCGCTTGTTCCTCCTGTTCATTCATTCCCAAATAAACATTCTCATAGACAGTATGATTGTCCTAAAGCAATAAAATTTAGAAGCTTTCTTGTGTCACTTTTGTTTTTAAAGCTTAACCTTATTTCTTCTTGTAACAATGGTCAGTGACGACGTTAATGAGACTAGTACAATTTGTTTTTTAACGAAGCATTATGGAATCAACAGAGGGGTTTTCTTTGGTGATGATCCATTAAACTTCGTGAATCCCATGGTTTTGGCTCAAATTTCTCTCTGTGGCATTTTCACTTCTCTTTTCCAGTTCTTTCTTGCCCCTCTTGGTGTAACCAATTTTGTGTCCCAGATGCTGGTACACCAACTTTAATTCCTATTTTTCTCTTCTATATTTATATACACACACACACACATTCAAATATTATATTAAATGTGTTTTTTTCTTTAGGTAGGATTTGTAATGGGGCCTTCAATCATTGGATCACACCATTCTATCAGGGAGACATTTTTCTTACCTGAAAGTTTCTATGTGATGGACACCTTAGCCTACTTTGGTTTAATGCTGTTTTTGTTCCTGGTGGGAGTGAAAATGGATTTGAATATGCTTTGGAATACAGGAAGGAGGGCAGTGATCATAGGCCTAGCTACCTTCTTATTCCCCTTATTACTTTGCTTTATAATTTCTCAATGTTTCTTACATTCACTTGCCCTGGAACAGAGAATCCACAGATCATTGCTTTGGGTTGCCTCATTGCAATCCATGAGTTCCTTCCATGTAACCAATTGTCTCTTAACTGATCTGAAGCTACTGAATTCGGAGATAGGTAAGATTGCTTTATCGTCGTCCATGATTAGTGGAACGTGTGCATGGTTCTGGATTAGCATCATATTCACCGGGAAGCAGAGTATTGGAGAACACAAAAAGGGGAGTTTGTTACTAATGTTCTTCTTTGTAGCCATCATGTTCATCCTTCTTGGTTGTCTCGTCCGTCCTCTCATGCAGAGGATGGCCAGACGATCCGAGGGTAAGAAATCAGTCAGTGAGAACCACATTTTCACGATATTCATAATGGTGATGGCTAGTGCAATTTTTGGTGAAATTGTTGGGCAACATTTTCTATTTGGACCGATGATTTTAGGCCTGGCTATACCTGATGGACCGCCTATAGGTTCCGCCTTGATAGCTAAGCTTGACAGCTTCATCTCTTATGTCCTCCTTCCGCTCTACGTTGTAATCAGTGGTACGAAGCTTGACTTCTCGGTGATAACATGGAGGCATCTCGGTATCATTGAGACATTGGCTGTATTCTCTTTCCTCTCAAAGGTAGTCGCGACAATGATACCATGTCTCCTCTCCAGAATGCCCAAAAGAGATGCATTTTGCCTAGGCATCGTCCTCAGCTGCCAAGGAATCACCGATGTTGTCATTCTACAACGTGCCGTTTACATTAATGTACGGTCTTTTTTTTTTTTTTTATCAAACATAATATTCAAAGTTTTTTTGAATGCTAACTCATGTTGATAACCTGTATTAATTATGTTTGCAGCTAATTGATCATGAATCATATACAATTATGTTGTTGTCCATTATCATCTTTGCTGGAGTTTTTTCCCCAGTCATAAAATATATGTATAATCCATCCAGAATGTACACCACATGCAAGAGGAGGACAATGGAAGATACAAAACTCACGGATGAACTCCGATTGCTCGCTTGCCTTCATCATCAAGAACATACACCTTCAATCATCAAGCTACTCGAGGCCACGTACCCGAATCCACATAACCCTGTTTGCTTCTATGTCGTCCACTTAATTGACCTCAGAGGCAGAGCTACACCAGCAATAGTGGCTCATCACCGTGGAAAGAAAGAAACTACACTTCAAGAATCAGATCACATCATAAATGCTCTGAGATTATACGAGAAGCAAAGTCACGGAAACATCACATTTTACCCCTTTTCTGCCATTTCTCCCTATGCAACAATGCACAATGATGTCTGTCACCTAGCTATGGACAAAAGAGCCGCCTTTGTTGTTTTACCCTTTCATAAACACTGGGCTATCCACACTTCAGATGTAGAGGAAAATTGCATTAGGAATGTGAACCGTAAGATTCTAACAACGGCACCATGTTCTGTCGGTGTATTCATTGATCGCAGCACTAGCAGCACAAACACATCTCTATCAACAATGACAAATGTCTACAGCATTGGTGTCCTTTTCATTGGCGGGCAGGACGATCGAGAAGCATTAGCCTATGCTAATCGGATGGCTATACATCCCAACGTTGGAGTAACCGTTGTCCGGTTAATAGAACCTAAGAAATTGGACAAGTTCAACTACACACAAGACATGGTAAAAGATGCGGAAGCCATCAATGCATTTAGAGAAGCTAACATGAACAAGAAATTATGCATTTACGAAGAAGAAGAGGTAAAAGATAGTGTAGGAGTTGTTAGTGTAATTAGGAAAATGGAAAATTGTTTTGACTTGATCATAGTAGGGAGACACCATGATAGTAACTCAGCATTGTTAGGAGGACTTAGTGAATGGAGTGAGTTTCCTGAATTAGGGTTTATAGGAGACATGTTGGCTTCCTCCGACACAAATTATGAGGTTTCAGTCTTAATAGTGCAACAACAAGCTTTTCCAGAGGACAAAATACAGGAAAGTTCCAACCTTGAAAATTCGGCTGCTGTTGTAAATATGAGGCACTTTGAGAATACAAAACTCTAGCCAACAATTCAACATTTAAATATATATGTAGATTAAGGTTTTCTCTTTAATTTCCAGAAAAGGAAAGTCTACGGAATTTTTCTAATTTTACATGTAAATAAGAGTTCTGAAGATTTCAACACATATTAGTTAGAAGCATATATGCACTGGAGGTATATAAAATATTTTGCACATTCACGTCACTTATAATAAAGCAATTACAAGAAAAGGTGCATTAGAATTTAAAACTATTAGCACTGACCATATTATGCTTTTGAAAAAAATTACTAGTTGTTTTTGCATATATGCCTATATATAGTTGTCGAAAATATAAGTTTTATAAATAAGTCTCAACAACAAGCATTAATTGGTACGGTAAAAATCACAATTACCTACTATTACAAGTTAAACTACATTGGTAATGTAAAAAAAAATATTTAATTTAAATTCATTACTAAATAAAGTAATCAAGTAATTGGACCAGTAAATTGTTCGAAACAATATTGTCGTAATACGTCTAATAATTGTTTAGTTATAACTTAAGATGGTGCAAGTGTGACAACACGATAGGGGTCGAAGATTTACTAAAGAAAAATAAAATAATCAAAAAACGTGTAGAAGCTAAAAGAAAATACGGAAATGAAAAAGAAGACATAAATAAAAGATAGATTGAATTCAAGAAGTTTATTCATTAAAATGAATTGTCATGACCCAAAATCCAACCCATCGTGACGGCACCTAACCCAACCCGCTAGATAAGCCAAATAACAATAAAACAAAATATAATGATAATGATAAGAGTCAAAAATGAAATAACTGAATTTTATACAACTCCCTAAGGACTGGTAGTACAAGTCACGACCCACTAAGACTTAGATTTACAATACTGAAACGAAATAAATACAACATCTATTAGGAATGTACATCACCAGAATTCGAATCTAAAGCTACTACGACCCGTAAACTTGTTTTAAAAAAAATCTAAAGCTACCAAGGACAAGTGATAGCCTTAATTGGAATGCGAATACATCTTCAATGCCAGCTCCCGCCATACACAACAACATCAATTCCAAGATCTGCACGCAAGGTGCAGAAGTGTAGTATGAGTACAACCGACTCCATGTACTCAATAACTATCCTAACTAACCTCGACGAGATAAAAGAAGCAAGAACTATAAATAAAACTCATTAACACTTGTACAATTCATAATTTCAACAAGTATAAAGCAGATATATGATCAAATAAGGAAATCTCAAATAAAACCACCTTGATGCTCAAATTTCTTTGTTTTAAAGTGTTCTGCTAAGTCATCAATCCGGCATACAAGAAAGATATGAAAGTAAATCAGGTAAACAGTCAAGAAAATTACAAGTAAAGAAGACATGCAATAGCCACGTATTAATCCGTTACGGCACACAACCCGATCCAATAACAAAACCAGTTATCCCAGAATTCACATCAACCACAAACCCGTCGGTTTCTCTCGCAATCCGCGTGTACACCATCAATAGAGAAACATGAGATGGTGACCCTAAGGGGATGGAGCCATATCCACATGTTGTACGAACAACTCATGTGCTGCACGGACACTCACGTGTTAATAATATCAACCACACGTCAACTCATGTGTTGAACGGACAACTCCCGTGCTATAATATCAATATCTGGATCTGCACGAATAACTCAATAGAGCCTTTACTGGAGCCTACATATTCCATTGCCTCGATGTTGTTGACTGGAGCCCTACTCGACATTGAAGTCGTTCTCAATAGAGCAGCCCGCTGGGACGAAACTCTTCAATAGAGGCTCTTGGGCCACCTCGGGAATGGCCACCTCAGCATCTGTGGCCGGATTGAAAGATGAAGGGGCGGTTTGCTCGGGCATAGATTTTAAAGGTTTTGCCATCGGATTCCGGAGAATATGAAGGTTTGAAGAAAGATATATGAACATTTGAATAGGATGAAGGTTTGTAGATCTGGGTTATAGATTCAAAAAGGAATAATGAAGATTTGAAGATGAAGATATGAAGTATAAGGGGCAATGTATGAAGATTTAAAGAAGTTAAAATTAAGTGGGTAATTCGAGGGTAAATCAAAGAGTTATGGAATCGGAAAGTGAAAAAGTAAGAAAGGGGCGGGAATTTTTATAGAGGAAGGATAATCAATGCGTGATGTTTCGCATTCGAGTACAGTCAACCGGCGGCTGACACGTGTCCGAAGTTAGAACGACGCGACTAATGGGACGTTTCGTTGACCCGTCAACTCGGTTGTAACGTGCGAAGGAAGGAACCTGGATTCATTTATCGCTTCCCATTGCTTCTATAAATCAACCCTCCGGAAAACGAGGGGACTATTTTTGTACGAGTAAAACCAGGGGCAATGTCTGCCCAGTCCTCCGATGAGAGAATAAAGGGAAAAATTTTCGTTAGTCTGACACATTATAGCACGCAATTCAAAGCAATAAGAAAATTTACTTTTGTCTTCTAGCAACTGTTAAAGGCATTACATGTTTGTTCTTTTCTTTACTCATGATCGACCTTACGCCAAGGGTCAGATCGAGGGCGAATTCCTCTGTTCAATCTAAGATTAGGCTTGGTCAACGCATTGCAATTTGTTTGATCGTTTATTTTGTTTTTGATTCGTCTATCTGGTATTGTTAATTATTCGTATTGAACTAAACCTTGTATTATTTAAATCGCGTACAAATTTAATTGTTACTTATTTTTCGGGTAAACAACTTTAAAAGAATCTTTCCTATTGCACTAAGTTTTAGCAGGTGTGTAAGAAGGTGGTCAGGTAATTAAGTATTCTCTAACTTTTATGGGCATTATTTTTTCTAATTTGTATAATAACTATATTGTTTGGGATGAAGAACAGAATATAGATGTCACAAGTAGCAGAACAGGAAGTAAGAATATACTTATGGAAATGGCTAAAGGAAAATGGTTGGTATATTTTAATAAATTGCTCATGTATAGGTACCTCGAATGATTTTTATATTGTGTTTAATTTTCACAATAAATACAAAGTCTTACCTTATATCTGAGGTTGCAAGGTGGTTTTTGGGATAATAACTCTATCCTTATAGCTATGAAGTCATTGTTCCCTTTATTGCTCATTTGAGAGGAATAATAGGTAATCGAAGACGGATCTATGATTTTTAGTATATGAGTGCAAAACATGCATTAAGTGGAAAGTGATCCATATTCTTTTTGGTAAATAACTCAACCTTCATCCAAGTGTATCATTCAACCTTCTTGAAGCATAAGGGACAACAATTAATATTATACCAATTTTTAAAATATGTACACAAATACTTAATTTTGTGAAAAGACCATGGATTCAAGCGCCCCACAATTTCCTTATAAATTTACCGCGGCCTGTAGATAATATGTTTTTATGTTTACAAAAGCTTTTTTCTTGTAGTTACATTCCTTTCTCATCTCATGAAATTTTAGTTACACAATAAATTCATACATTTTAGAGACCAAAAAATATGAACGTAGAGGGGTTTCTCTGATGGTAAGCAACCCTCACTTCCAACCAAGAGGTTGTGAGTTCGAGTCTCCCCAAGAGCAAGGTGGAAAGTTCTCGGAGGAAAGGATGTCGGGGGTCTATTTGGAAACAGCCTCTCTACCCCAGGGTAGGGGTAAGATCTGCGTACACACTACCCTCCCCAGACCCCACTAAGTGGGATTATACTGGGTTGTTGTTGTTGATATATATAAATTGAGTATTGTTTCTTCAATGTTAAAAATCAGAGCAAATAAGAGAGAAAAGAAACTTCATTTCAAGTTTTAACGTGTGATTAGAGCTTCACATGGTATTATCTGGTTATATTTCTATTTGGCAATTGTAATGGAGAAGAATACATCTATGGGTTATATTGGAATAAGTAGCCAATTGTGTAGATATATATATATGTAGTAGGGACCTAAGTGTACACATTTAGAAGTTTGGGTTGTAGTGTAATTATGGTTAGATGATAACTAACTATTAGTTGTACCTATATTAGAACGTATCTGCTCCTTCTTCAGCTCAATTGAGCATTAATAATAATATCTTCTTCTTCTTCCAAGCTTCTAACATGGTATCAGAGCTTTGGAGGAAGATCCATGAGTTCAATTCAGTAAGTTCGTAAATCTGCTCTTAGTTCATCAGGAAATTGTTCGAATTTTTTCAGTTTTTTCAGTTTTTCAATCTTCCTTTCTTCTCCGATTTTTTGAGCTTAAAATTGTGCAACAATGGGGGGAAAAACTAAGATAGATTACACGCATCCTCTGTTTCTACAACCATCCGATACTCCTGGATTGGTGTTGATTCCAATTCAACTCATAGGATCTAAAAATTATGGGTTATGGAGTAGATCTATGCGGCTTGCTTTGAAGGCAAAGAGCAAGTTAGGTTTCATCACTGGAACATGTCTCAAGACTTCATTTGAGGCTGAATTGCATGAGGAATGGGAGACATGCAATGCTATAGTGCATTCATGGATTATGAATTCAGTCTCAAAAGATCTACTAAGTGGTATCATCTATGCCTCTGACGCACATGCAGTGTGGGAGGATCTTCAGGAACGATTTGATAAAGTAAATCGAGTGAGAATTTTTCAGTTGCACAGAGGAATCTCTTGGTTGACACAGGGATCTGACTCTGTTGCTGTGTATTTCACGAAATTGAAGGAACTGTGGGCTGAATATGATGTACTTGTGCCTTTTCCAAACTGTGGTTGTAAGAAATCGAAGGAATATGTCGAGCAATTGCACTAGCAGAGATTTGATGCAATTTTTGGATGGATTAAATGACACTTATGATCAAGCTCGAAGGCAAATTCTGATGAAGACAACTGAGCCAACACTGAATCAGACATATGCTATGATTATACAGGATGAGAGCCAACAGTCTATGGGAGGCAGTACTATGGCAGAAAAAATAGATCCTGTAGCAATGCAAATTGGGATAGGTCAAGGCTTTCGAGGAAAGAAACAGTTCATACAGTGTGAGCATTGCTACATGAAAGGTCACACTAAGGAGAACTGCTTCAAAATAATTGGTTATCCTGAGGATTTCAGAGGGAAGAAGAGTTACCAGTCTAAGGAATATAGGCCCAAGGGACAATATGTTGCAACCAACAATGTGGAGATATCAGGATCTTCCAACTCACAAGGAGTAGCACTGCAGAAAGGGGACTATTTCTTTACTGAGGCACAGTACCAGCAGATACTTCACCTGCTGAATAAAGATGTTGCAGCTCCAGATATACAGACACAGGCAAACATGGAAGGTAACATTGTATCTCTTAATGCAAAAGTATATAATGATAACTGGATAGTGGATTCAGGGGCCACACATCACATTGCATCATCATTAGATCTACTTCAAGATATCAAGAATATAGATAATCACAGAGGAGAAAAGGTGAGACTACCAAATGGGGATAGTACTGATGTTACACATGTTGGTAGTACACAACTTTCTGAAGAAACTAAACTGGAAAATGTGTTATATGTCCCAGATTTTAAGTTCAACTTAATGTCAATATCAAAGTTGACTAAAGACTTACAATGTGGTGCTCTATTCCTGCCCAAAATATGTGTATTTTAGTATCTTTACACTGGAAGAGTCAAGGGGATTGGTTAGAAGACTGGTGGTCTTTACCTGATAAGAGGAAGAACAACAACACAGGTAGCTGCTCATATCAATTCAGTGGAGAGAAATAAAGATAGATCTATTGGAGAACTCTGGAACAAACGATTAGGACATCCTTCATTACCAGTTATGCATCATATTTTTTTTTATGCACAATAAGATAGACAACATTATACATAACAAGTGCTCTGTTTGTCCATTAGACAAACAGCATAGATTAGCTTTTCCAAATAGTGAATATTTCAGTACTGCATCTTTTCAATTGGTGCATATGGATGTATGGGGACCTTATAAGGTAGCTACTCATGATAATAAGCACTATTTCCTTACAGCAGTTGATGATTTTACCAGAGCAACCTGGATTTTTCTTATGCAACTGAAAAGTGAAACAATTGTATTCCTCAAACAGTTTTTTAGTATGGCGCAAACTCAATTTGGTGTTTGTGTTAAAACTGTCAGAACAAATAATGGGAAGGAATTCTTCAATCATCAATGGAATGATTACTTGACTAGACATGGAGTCATTCACCAGAGCAGTTGTGTACATACTCCACAGCAAAATGGAGTGGCTGAGAGAAAACATAGGCATATTTTAGACACAGCAAGGGCCTTAAAATTTCAAGTTGGGATACCAAGCAGATTCTGGAGAGAATGTGTTCAAACAGCTGTTTATATCATAAACAGATTGCCTACTAAGGTATTAGGTGGTAAGAGTCCTTTTGAATCATTGTATGGTAGACAACCAGCATTATCACATCTAAGGGTCTTTGGATGTCTATGTTACGCCACAAATGTAATCAAGGAGGACAAGTTTGGTCCTAGAGCCAGAGAAGCAGTCTTGATAGGATATTCTACTACTCAAAAGGGATATAGGTTATTTGATCGAAAGACTAACAGTTTTTTTGTAAGCAGGGATGTCATATTCAGAGAAGAAATATTTCCTTTTCTTACTATACAGCATCAGCAGCCAATGCCACATGGGACCTTAGATGATGTGTTTGAGATAACACAGCTGGAGGAAGCAAACAATGCAGATGCAGTTGCAGATGTCACTCAAGATGCAAGTGACAGCAATACAGAATCAGAAGAACATGCAGACTTACTAAATGAAGTTGATCATGATGCAGTTGATAATGAAGAATTATCAGAGAATGGTGCAAGTGCAATATCAGATGAAGTGATCCCAGTGTCAGATGCAGGCCAAATATCAAATGCAGTTGATCCAACTAATCTTTCAACAACACACAACATTTCTGCTCCCACTAGACAGTCAATGAGAACCAAGGCCTCTCCTATTTGGATAAAAGACTACTTAGTTGGTGGAAAGAAGAATTCACAATGCCTTTATCCAATGTCAAACTTCCTATCATATGACAATGTCACACAGCACTACAAGAAGTATATATTGGCCTTTTCAACAGCTATAGAACCACACAATTTCAAGGAAGCAACAAAGGATGATAGATGGATACAAGCCATGAAACAAGATATTCAAGCATTGGAGGACAACAAAACTTGTGTGGTGGTGGATCTGCCACCAGGGAAATCTTTTATAGGCTCAAAATGGATCTATAAAATCAAATACAAAGCCAATGGGGAGATAGAGAGATTTAAAGCTCGACTTGTTGCCAAAGGATACAATCAACAAGAAGGGCTGGACTATC
>MU774275.1:0-24359 GCA_026770625.1 Nicotiana glauca
ATGGAGCATAGGGTTGAATGCTTTTGAGACCCATCAAGAGAATATGCGGCCTTGCTGCTGGCATGTATATGATTTTATTAACAGGCAGCCATCCAAGCGTCCATTCTATTTTACTAGCAGTGAGGGACCGAAAGTATGTTGTCCAGCCCGTGAATCCTTCCGGCAAATTGACCCCTTTAATCCTCGTGTAGAAATCTTCTATGCATGTTTTCTCTGGAGACCCATAGCTTAAAAACTGAGGACGATGGCATAGGTGCTCGGTCATCCACATTTGCAGCAGTAGATTTCATCCCTCGAAGAAGTCTTTCCCGGCCTTACAGGCTGTAAGAGCATGGAAGATATCGGCTAATATCATAGGTGCAAGATTGCTTTTGTCTTGAGTCATTAGAGTACTGACTACCCCGGCTATTTTTATGTCAATGTTTCCATCTTTCCTTGTAAATACCACAAGCCCCAGAAAAACCACCATGAAAGCGACACGCCTATGCTCCTCCCATTTTTTGCGGTTTCCACTACTATATATCTTGCTTTCCGGGCTATTGAACCCCCCGATATGGCCATATATATGGTATATGAAGTGTGGGGTGCAAAAGCCATTTGTCAGATCTGCGTTGTGAACCGTCCTACGTATCTTCAGAGAGTCTAAAAATCTGTGCACGGCTACAATTCTCGGGGCCACTAAGTATTTGTCTTTTAAAGGAACCTCATCTTTCCCGTTGTACCTAGCCATTTCTTCTAGCGTTGGGGTAAGCTCGAAGTCTGAGAAATGGAACACATTGTTTGTCGGGTCCCAACACGTCACTAGTGCTCTGATAATATCTCCCCGAGTCACAATTTCTAGCAAACCGGTAAGCCCTTTCAAATGTTTCTTGACTTCATCTTGCCCTTCGCCTCCTAAATCATTCCACCACAGACGTAACTCCAAAGGGATCTTATTCATGATTGATAAAGTTTCATTTTGAGTCGTGCTCATCCTGCACATTTATTAAGGTGATTTAATCATTATTTGTCCTAAAGGCACAAACTGACACTATTCTTTTTATTCAAATTTCTAATTTCAAACAAATCCAGTTTTGCAAATACGGCCTTTCAGCACTTCTGGTGAAGATTTCAAGGTTTTGCCCGCAAACCGTTTAAAATGACTCAAAGTGGTTGTTCTTGTAAAAACTGACTTGCGTCGTCCTTTTTGGGGACATTCGGCTTATTTTTCAACAAGAATGGCGTCACCCGACTTATTGGATAAAAATTAAAATTTTTGTATTTTTGGCTATTTTTGCAAAAGGGGTGGTTGGACCCGATGAGGGTTGCCTACGTATCTCACATCCGGTGAGAATCAAACCAGCGTAGTTCGGGCAAATTAAAGAACAATTTTCATTTTCATGGCAAGACAAACTATTTTCCTTTTTCTATTTTTGAAAACCAAACAAAATAACAACTTTTTTTTCTTTTTTTTTTCATTTTCAAACAAACAATGAAACAACCTATTTTTCCAAACTAAAATAAAGACTCTTTTTCTTTTTCTTTTTCTGCGAACAATTTCCAAAAATAAAGACTCCCCTTTTTTTTTCAAAACAAAACATTTCCATTTTTCTTTTTTTTTTTTGAAATTTCGGCAGAGTTTCGACAGCATTTGGGCATCGGTTTTTCTAAAACTAAATAATTAATTCTTTACACTGCTATTCCTCTATTTTTATCTTTTTTCTCAATTTTACAAAATTCACGATGTTCAAAAGCCGGTCAGCATGTGGGTCCGAGACAAATAAGTGCATGTAAAATGCATCATGGTGGTCTTTTCATATCCGGTTACCTGTCCTAAACGGACCCAACCCCTGTGTTGAGTCCCCTAAGTCAAATACAATATGATGCAAATAAGCGCTCCTATTAGGGATCCGGCATGAAGTCAAGTTATTCTAAGTTCAAAAACTGAGTATGTGTTCTAGACTGTGTACCCGAGCGGACAACTCGAGTCGAGGAGGGGGCTACGTACCGGGGACCCGTGGGATCGTCCGGCTTAGTAACTTGTCCGGCCTCTTTCTTATTTCAAGGTATGAAACTAACAGAATAGGGAGTCTCAACCAGTAAGCACATCCCCGGGGGTGAGAAGAGAAGGGTTTCGGCACAGTTTCTATACAGTTCAGATAATATCAAAACGGTAAACATTTAGCACATTAAGCAGGAAACATGTAGGAAAATCAGATATAACCAAATACAACAATTTATCTAAGCTCGAATTCTGAACCCTGAACAAAATGTTCTGGGTTCTTTTCCCCAGTAGAGTCGCCAGAGCTGTCACGCCTCCTTTTTACACTACTTACACCCGCAAGGGCGTAAAGGAGTTTTTCCAATTAAAGGACAATCAGAACGAGATTTATTATTAAGATTTTAGAGTCGCCACTTGGGAGATTAATGGTGTCCCAAGTCACCGGTTGAATCCCGAACCGAGGAAAAGTATGACTCTGTTAACAGTCCACGAACCAAAAATTCGAGTAAGGAATTCTGTTAACCCGGAAGAAGGTGTTACGCATTCCCTGATTCCGTGGTTCTAGCACGGTCGCTCAACTGTTGTATTTGCTTTTATTTGATTTCAAAACATGTTCTAATTTATGTGCCTTTAATTCTCGAACCATGTCGCACCAGTGTACCCATGGTTATCAATACATTTCGACTCCGTTGAGATTTAGATTTGGGGCACATAAATGTGCACCCGTACTTATGAAGGTAATATTATTAAAATACGCGCCTAAAGCAACTACGCGTTTATTATCTTTAGGAAAAATCGTAAAATTCGCTAAACGGTCCTCCGAATTCTAAGTATTTTTATATAGCAATTATTGAGGGCCCCGCAAATTTGTATTTTATTTGGCGAGGCTCGTCTCATTTTTCTTTAAAGGCCAATCTTAAGTAACTATAATTTTCTATTTATTTGTCTATAAAGAAATAAAGAACAGACCTAATTAATTAAAGTATTTGGGAAGGACAAATCCTCATAAGTCAATCTCAACTCAGTAAGCCCGATAACATAATAGGTAACACCAAAGCCTTATCAATTCGTTAGAAATTATTAGATTGTATTCCATAAAAATTGAACAACTAGACCTGGCCCAGGCCCAAACGTATATGTACAGTAGAATAGGACCTGGGCCACTCAATGAGGTTTTTAAACCTTTACCTTGTGCAAATGAGCCAAATCTACCACATTAAACAATCTTCTATCTAATTTGCATCATTTTACTTAAATGTTTCTTCAAGCTATTCTAATCGAATCCCAGTGGTGGTTATTGCTTTAGTTCTGATTTTTATATTCAAACCTATGTATTATTAACCATTCTACTGTTTTATCCAGAAAATACTGATTAAGCTGAAACACTACTAGCTAAATGAAATTATCACCTCTAAGAGTTAATTTAACAACACAAATATTTGTTATCTGATTCTACTCTAACATTGATGCCCGCTTGAAGAAACAAATTCAAGTTCAAACCTCGACTAGATTTATAACAATTATACCTGTGAGGATATTAAACTAAAGTAGTAATTATATCATGAAATCAATTTCAGCATTCCAAATTGTTCTCTAAATCCATAGATTAACAGCAATACACAGTCCAGTACAGTCCAGCAATAGACAGTCCAGCATAGTTAACACATTCAATTAACTATTTACAAAAAACTCACTTGAACACTTGACTAACCAAAAATTAATTGAACTAGACCATGACTAATGCATGAAGACAATCAGAATTAGCAGGTGAAGAAACAGCTAGATTTCATTCCAAACTTCTCAACATCATGTATCACATCACCAAGGTTCGAGACATGTACCTGGAATACAAGGAAAAGAGTAGAAGCATGGAATCAGCAACAGAACAAGCAAAAATTCGATCAACAACCCAGCAACTTGGTTCAACAATCCAGAATAAGTTTGAAATCAAGCAGAATCGGAAGAATCAACTACAAATCACTTGAATACACCCAGATATACTCGAAAACACACCAGAATGCTTCAGTAGACCAAAACTCAACTAAAAAACACCCTGAATCTACTCGAAATTATTCCAAATGACCTCTGAACCTCAAACACCAAACTTAGAACTATGAAAGCTGAAATTAAACTGAAATTTTCAATGAAATAGTGACTATTTTTGGTTTTTCTACTGATTTTCTATTGTTTTTTGGATTTTTGAATGTTTGAATTTCAAATTTAGATCTGAAAATTAGAGAGAACTTTTGGGGGGAATTTTGGAAGCTGAAAACTTGTTTTGCAAGGCATGGGAATGCCTTTTTTGGCAAAGATGGGGCTTTATCAGATTTTCAGATTTTTTTTTTAGTCCTTGTTTATTTTCAGCTTTTAGTCCCTTATTTTTAAACTTGTTGCACAAGTTACTGCTTCTAAAATACTAAAACCTACACTTAGCCCCCTTCTAGAAGGGTCTAGGGTGCTTTTTCTGCTTGTGAAATACCTGTATTACCCTTACTTGAGTACTGAAATTACCAAACCTTAATAAACTAACCATTTCAAGTGCCCAAAGTACCCCTGAAGACCCCCTGAAATTACTAACACTAATTAACTAAACCCAATACATGACTAATTGAAGATCTAATTCACCCGGCTGTAATCAGACTAGCTAACATAACCCTAATAACTACTTGATCAAATATTGAATTCACAAAACAAATGTTAACTATTGAGTTACTACTAAACTACTGACTTAACAATGTGAAGTCAATTATTAAGAACCTAAAGAATCCTAATCAGATTTCTACCAAATGGCCATACTGTTATCAAAACTAAATCAAACCCAATTAAAAACTAACAACTAACTGAATGAACTAATTGAACATCTAAACTAATAGAACAAAAATCAACTCAGAATTAACAAACAAAAAAAATGGAAATTAACCTAAGAACTAAACTAATCATTTGCTACCTAATAGTAACAACACAGAAACAGATTAATGCTAAGCTAGACTATCAATTAGAACGATTTTTTTATTTATCAGTAGAATCACGATTCAATTAATAAAAACCAAAACTAAAGAAAAACAAAAAAAATGAGAAGAGACACTCACTGATTAGACCAGTTTGAACGACTACACGAATTAGGGTTCTTCAGATCCTAGGTTAGGGCTTGTGGGATTCTGCATGGACTTGAGGGATTCTAACTTGAAATTCATCATGAAGAGGTCTGAGAGGGCTCGAGGTGTGAATTTGGGGTCGAATGGACAAACTTGTGTCTTGGCCGAAAATTTTGATTTGACTTTCGAAACATTTGGTTGATATTTGAAAGCCAATAGTTGCAGATTTGGGATGAATGGGTGGAGGATACTCAGGGGTGTGTTTTTGGTAAAGTTTGGAGGTGGCGCCGCCGTGCACGGTGGTGGCGCCGCCTAGGGTTTCAAGGATTTGGGATTTTGACAGGGATTTGGAGGATTTCGAGTGTAGATATGGAAAGAGGGAGGAGTGAAGGTTATTTGGTGTGATTTTTGGGGCGTTTGGTTGTTGGCCACCGCCGTGAGACAATTTCCAGCGGCGGAGCACGGCGGGGGTAGGGCGGAGTCACGGTGGGGCGGCGTGTTACAGGGGTAAGGGGTGGGGTACGAGGAAGAGGATAAATGTTCTTTAGGTTTTGGGATTTTCAGACATCTTTATTTAATTACCTGGGGTTAATGAGGGCCGTCGGATGAAAATGAATGAAGGGCCACTATTGAACTTCGCCTAAACGGCGACGTTTAGGTGGGGGAAATACTGGACCGGGTAAAAGGGAGTTGGGCTGTGGACTGGGTAGGGGCGTGGTTGGGCTGACTGGTGGGTTGGGAGGAAATTCAGTTGGGCTACACCTTTAAACCAAATACAAGCCCAATTCGTGGTTTTTTACAAATGAGACTAACTCTTTTTTATTTTCTTCACCTTTCTTATTTCTTTTATTTGTTTTTCCCCTTTTTTTTATTTTTGTTAAATGTAACACTAAAAATAAAAGACCCAATGACTCTAAAAATATATTAACAAATTAACTAATTTCTAATTTTAGCCTAAAATTTAAGACAACTTCTAAGAATGAAAAATAAAAGTGCATAAAGTTATTTTTGTCATTTTCTTTATATGTAAATAATTTTAAACTACTAACTAACACTAAAAACATGAAATTAAACCCCACACAAATGCCACATGTATTTTTTATTTTTCATGTGATTTAAAATGCACAAGTAAAATGCAATAATTACCAGAAAATATCACAAAAATTCACAAGAAATTGTAAAATAATAAAGAAATTATTTTGTTTGACTTTTTTGGGAATTATTTGCTTAGGGCAAAAATCACGTGCTCACACATACTACAATTGCTGTGCATTTTTGCTGCACAGGTTTACATCTAGCTAGTGGCTTAGTGGCATAGATGCATGGTTGATGCAGAGACTTAGGTGAGCTGCACTTCTGGGGATGACCCGTAGCTAGCAGAGTCTACTCCAGATTGTTGTATTTATCTTCAGTCCAATTTGTATTCTAGATGAATGTTGTATTACATTATTTCTTAGAAATTTCTCATGCACTTATGACACCAGGTTCTAGGATGGATGTAGGGTATTATGTACTTACTTCTAAATATTTTGTTACTTATTTCATAAAGATTATCTTTTACTATCTAGATTGAAGGAGAATATCAGTTTTCAAAATTATTGAGATAAGAATTTAATTAAGTATTTGGGTTGGCTTGCCTGATATAGGTGTCCGGTGCCATCACGACCCTTAGTGGATTTTAGGTCGTGATAACACGGTATCAGATAACCAGGTTCCCTTAGGTCTCATGAGTCATGGGCAAGTCTAGTAGAGTCTCACGAATTGGTACAGAGACATCTGTACTTATCTTCGGGAGGCTACAGGGCTATTAGGAGTACTTCCCTTCTTGATTCCTCATCGTGCGATTTGATTCCTTGAGGCTTATGCCCTTGTTTCCTTCCTTCTCAATCTTACGGGACACGAACCGCTGGTTATGGATCGAGTATTGAAGGATTTTAATTGTACTACGAATATGGTGCGGGGTGCTTCTCCGTGCGGGGTTGTTTGAGCTATTATCGTTGCCTTGTGGAAGGATATTCTATTATTTCAGCTCAATAGTTGTACTTCTGAGAGCTCTGAGGCTAGGCACAAGTTGCTATGATGCTTATGAATGATTGTTCCGTAGTATTGATATGATGGTAGGATGTTTGCCTATGTGTTGGGGCAGTGAATGACTTGAAGGGCGGTTTTCTCATGACATGATCTAGAGATTCAGTATTTATTCCCAGCAGGGGAAAGGCAATCGGGCTAAGAATGTTAAGATTCGGGGTGATGGGGTAAGTTCGCCGGTGTTATGATCTTCTACAATTCACCTTTGAAGCAGAATATTGTGAGACAGTATTGAAGAAGTGACTGTCAGAGAACGCACCCTCGGGATTGAATTGGTGTTTCTAACGTCAAGCATTGGTTAAAATTTCTAGAAGTCCAGGTATAAGAAGCGAAGGTCGAGTAGTCGACTAAAGGGGGTGAGTTTCGCCAAAGTGGGAGAGTGGATGAGCTGCATATGGGCAATTGGTTGGAGGACCACACACCTTAAGGAGAGTTTGGAGTGATTTGGGAATTTTAGTGATTGGTGATTAGGGCCTACGGACTAATTTGAAGTATGGACTATTATGCGGTAGGAGATGTGATATAACGGAAAGGAGCTGCTTGAAATGAAGAAGGATACAACCTAACTTTGAATTTGAAGGATGTTGCCGCACATTTAATTGATGTCCACAGAGGGTGAATGGACTTGCGCAGCTAGAGAGTGAGCTCGGGCTCAGGTGGGTTACCTGTGAGCAGGTTAGCGGTCGCATAGTTAGCGAAGCTTCTGCGAAGAATGCTAATGGTTATACCGCAGAGATCGGTCGTGCGAATATGGTTGATGATTTAGAGTATAAAATGGGGTTTTTGCAGAAAGATCCTGAGAATTTTACGGCCGATTGAGTATGATTATGTTAACAATTTATCTTGGTGAATTTCATAGTCGTGTAGTAGTGGCTTCAAGCTAAGTGGGAGAGTCCCACCACCTACGAATGGGTAGTATGGTTATCTTCTTGTAAGGTTTCAGATTATCGTCGTATTGGTAAGTTATTTCAGTTACAGCAAAAGAGCATAAGTGATAATTTGAGCAAAGGAATTGTTAAAGCTGTTCTATGGTTGGCCTTATTGGCTCATGTTCAGACTTGGGCAAGGTTTCAGGAAGTATGCCTTGTATAAGTGCGGGTTCCAAGGGAAGTAATTCTGCCGGGTGCTTCGTCGAGATGGTATGGATGTGCTAGAAGAATCATAGAGTTGATTATATTCGGGGCCAAGTCAGAGCAGGTGGCTCTCAACATTGGTCCTAGTGAATTTGAAGGGGTAAAGTATGGTGCCTAATGATTTTAAGCCTATAGGTGTTAAGAATCAAGATTTGTAGCAGCTTATGAGAAGGTGCCCAAAATGTTCTATGATGTTTTGACCTGCAGTGTAGCAATTGGGATGTATGAAATGGTTCGTGGGATTTGAGACAGTATGGTCTCGCGATTCACGGTCACTTGGGATGAGTGTGGATGGAGTGTGTTATATGTTGAATTGAGTTATTATTTCCAAGGAAATCAAGGATAAATTGGAAGAAGATAGAATGGTTAGCCATAGTTTAATTGGCGTATTGGTGGTAGTAATCAGTTCCTTGTCGGCCGCCGTAATTGATGTTATTCAGGAGTATTCTACTATTATGGCATGTTACATATAGGCAGATCCCGGAAGGATTTTAGTGGTTTAGACCATTACTTAGAGATTTGCATATTCTGTGGTTATGAGAATTCACTTGCGTGTGGCGATGGTTCTCCTGAAATAAATTAAATGAAAGGTTCTTATATGACGAAGCGTCAATCTATTAGTGGTTCTGGAGTTATGATAGAAATCGTGTTCTTTTGAATATTGGCATGTTGGGTGCCGTGAAAGGTATGGAATTTGAAGTAAAGATCAAGGTTTCAGTTCAGTGTTAACAAAGATGTCGCGAGCTCGGATGAGCAGGAAAGTAGTTTCGATGTTTAAAGTAAGTTGGTATTGCCTTTAGCGTCACTTGAGATCGGTGTTTTGTGAAAAAGGCTTTGTATCCTGGTTAAGGATTCTTGATTGTTTTTTAGCGTTAGTGCGGCCGGTGGTTTGGATGTACAGACCTGTTATCTATTTCAGAAGGTTGTGGGAGCGTGTCTGATAACTAGGGATTTTGACATGTTTCATGCTCCTTGTTGCTTACCCTCTGTCTATAAGTTCTTGCAAAATAGTCCCAAAAGGCTCATGAGTTGTGCTTGATTGCAGGTTTGATCGACAAAGTGACGAGACGTCAAAGATTGGCTCAAAAGGAGTGAAACCTGCTCAAGTTCCAAAGACAAGGAAAACTCAGGACAAACAGGCCTAGTGCAGCCGCACTACACTTTGTGCGGTCCGCACTAAGGGGATTCAGAGAACTGGCAAATCAAGCTTCAAGGCAATGCGGCCGCAGTTGATCTTGCGCGGTCTGCACTGAAGTCATCGCGGCCGCACTACCATTTTGTGCGGTCCGCGAAAGAGAAGATCAGAGAGATGAAATTTGCCAAGGAATAAGCTAGCGCGGTCCGCAATCATGATTGTGCTGACAGCATTGGAGACCTCCACGACCGCGGTTCATTCTGTGCGGTCTGCGAAGCCTGAGTTCAGGGAGATAAGACTTCAAGTCCAAGAGCCTAGTGCGGCCGCATTCCTTTTGGTGCGGCCCGCACTAACCCGTAGGGGCATTTTTGTCCAGTTTTTATAGCTTAGTATAAATAGAACCTTTTTCTATTTTTAGGGTATCAGTTATTTTAGAATAGCAGCTGCGCTCAGGAGAAGGCATATCTTAGCCATTTTTGGCACTTTTACTTAGCTTTAATAATTGAAACTTTGTATTTACTTTAGTAATTAATTAATATGTCTTTCACTTCATCTATTTCTCTGATTTTAGCTTCAAGCATGAGTAGCTAGACCCATTAGCTTGGGTTGTGGTTCAACCCTAGTGTGGGTAATTGATGGATGTTGTGATTTGAGGTTAGATTGACTATGGGTGTCTGTTAATTGAGTTAATTTTATGAATTAGTGGTTGCAAACACTAGTTTGTGCTAAGTTGACTTGGGCTCTTCTTGAAAATGGAAGCCTAAGTCTCCAAATTTGACTCAACAAGGAATCGGGATGGACTCAAGAGATTTGATAGTCCCAATTAAAGGGTTAAACCTCGAGAGAGTAATTACCCGACTTGAACCCTAGTTGTTTGGGAAAATATGCATACCCAATTGATCTTGAGAAAGTCAATTGTGCAAAACCACTCTTTCTACCGAGAGGCGTAGAGTGGCTAGTATCGAGCAACGGTTATAATATATTTCCCCAATCATGTCAATTGTGCCTTATGCAATTACCCGTCAATTAGCTACCTAGATGAAAGTCACTACCCTAGTGCCTTTTATACCATTAGATACAACTTGTAGAAATTTACTCTTAGATTAATATAGTTGTAATTATAATTTGTAGTTTAATCATAGTAGAATATAAAGAAAAACCAAAAAAGAAACAGCAATCTCACTGCGGTCCGTAAGCTAAAGCACCGGGATCTGCATAAAAGAGTGCAAAGTATAGTATCAGCACAACCGACCCTATGTACTAGTAAGTGCCTAGCCTAACCTCGCGAAGTAGTGACGAGGCTAGGATCATACTACCAAATAAACCTGTGCATTTAAATCATATAAAGCGGAAATAGAAGCAGATAATTACAACTACAGTTGGGCAAGGAAACATGTTAGGGGGAGTACCAGATAACAACAGAAAAACAGTAGAGAAATATAAGAAACGCCATAAATCAATTACCACAAAAGATAAGGAAATAAGAAGAACAAGTACACATGTAATACCGTTGCAGGCGTGCAACCCGATCCCATTTTATATAGCACCGTTGTAGGAGTGAAACCCGCTCCCATTTAATATATTACCGTTGCAGGCGTGCAACCCGGTCCGATTTCACATGTTACCGTTGCAGGCGTGCAACCCGCTCCCATTTCATATATTACCATCGCAGAAGTGCAAACTGCTCCCATTTCATATGTTACTATTGCAAGCGTGCAACCGCTCCCATTTTATATATTACCGTTGCAGGCGTGCAACCGCTCCCATTTTATATATTACCGTTGCAGGCGTGCAACCCGATCCCATTTCATATGTTATCGTTGCAGGCGTGCAACCCGCTCCTATTTCTTATATTTCCGTTGCAGGCGTTCACCCCGATCCCATTTCATGTATCAACACCAATCATAAACGAATCCCAGAAAGGGAACAATAGCATAATAACAATATCTCGGCAAGGGAACAATAATATTACAATAACATCCCGACAAGGGAACAGTAATATCACAACAAACATCCCGGCAAGGGAACAATAATACCACAACAAAATCTCGGCAAGGGAACAATAATGATAATCCTCATATGAATCACAATAAACCATAACGGAGCCATAAAGATTACAATACAAGACTAACGGGCATGCTTGACACCGATGTATAGATACTCGTCCCCATGCCTATACGTCGTACTCCGCAATTAGCATATAGCAGAAAAGACATAACTCCTAATCTCTTAAGTTAAGGTTAGACCAAACACTTACCTCGATGCCACGAACACAATTCAAGCCTCAACTACCGCTTTACCTCTTGATTCCACCATCAACTTGCTTGTATCTAGCTAGGAGTTACTTAATTACATCAATAAATGCTAAATGAATAAATTTCTAATGCATGAAAATAAGTTTTCTAAAGTTTTTTCCAAAAAGTAAAAAATTGCCCCTGGGCCCACATGGTCAGAACTCGAGGTTTGAACCAATACCTGATTACATATTCCCCCACAAACCTAAATATATAATTTATTTTGAAATCGGACCTTAAATCAAGATCCAAATCCCCAAAACATGAAAAACCTAGGCTTTACCCAAACACCCAATTTCTCCCATGAAAACCTTTGATTATTAGTTAAAATCATATGAAAAGATGTTAAAGATTGGAGAAAACGGTTGACTTTGAAAATTGTCCAAGAGTGTTTTGGTTTTGAAAGAGTGCAAAAAATGGTTGAAATGCGTCTAAGTTATGAATTTACAAGTTGCAGGTATCGCAATTGCGACCAGGGTTAGCAATTGCGAATCCAGAAGTCTGATACTCTCGCATTTGTGACCAACTTTTGCTTTTGCAAAGTCGCTTTTGCGAAAAACTGTCGCATTTGCGACACTGGGGAAATCCGGGCCAGTTCACAAATACGATGGGCCTTTCGCATTTGCGACATCGCTTTTGCGATGACTGCTTCACATTTGCGACCCCAAGGCAAACCAGGTCCTTTTACGTTTGCGGCAATCCTCTCGCATTTGCGAGGTCGCATTTGCGAAGCCTGCAGACCTGATCATACCAGCTGAAAAATCTGCAATTTCCTAAGTTAAAATTCCACTCTGTATCCTATCTAAAACTAACCCGAGCCCTCAGGGCTCCTAACCAAACATGCACATCAACCTAAAAATATCATACAGACTTGATCGTGCATTCAAATTACCAAAATAACATCAACAACTATGAATTTATCATCAAAAATCATGAAATTACTTAAGAATATCAAATTTTCTAATTTTCTCAAATTAGGTCCGATTCACGTCATTTCAAGTCCGTTTGTTACCAAACTTCACAGACTCAACTTAAATTACATACAAGACCTGTACCAAGCTTCGGAACAAGAATACGGGCCCGATAACATCAAATTTTAAACTCAATTCATTTCCAAAAACTTATAAATATTCTAGAAAATGATTTTCTTTAAAAATTCATTTCTTGGGCTTGGGACCTCGAAATTCAATTCCGGGCATACGTCCAAGTCTCATATTTTCCTATGGATCCTTCGAGACTACTGATCCGAGTCCATTTACCCAAAATATTGATCGAAGTTAACTTAAATTCATTTTAAAGGCAAAATTCATCATTTTTCACACTCGGACTATTCATGCAAATCGAGGTGAGATAAAAAGAGGATTTTAAGGACTCAGAACATAGAATTTATTTCTAAAATAAGTGATGACCTTTTGGGTCATCACATAGGTGTATTTTGTTTGAATTACTTGTGTGGGGAGCTGCGTACGCACAGGGTGACTAGAGTCCGTGCGTAGCTATATTCCATATGATGCTGGGGTAGTCTTAGATTTACATCATGCTTTGTTTGCACTGTTATGTTGATTATGCATATTTGTTTTCTTAAATAGCGCTGAGATTAAGGATTTTAAGATTTATAGTCTCCATTTTAGATTTCTTATGTTTGAGAAGAATTCAAGAAGTTTATAATAACTATGAGAAATCCATGTCCACTAGCGTCACAAGTATTTTCGCGAGCGAGGTAAATTCCTCTATTTTCATGGGAGCGGGTCATTCGCCTAGGCAAGTTAATAGATGCATCTATAGTTCGTGACATTCGACACTCGGTTGTGTATACTGTATATATTTTTGGATCTGGTTGTACGAACTCGACATAAATCGTATGTGATAATACTTGGAGCCTAATTATACTTGACATTATTTTGTGGCTTGAGAGGTTATAATTATTAAATGACAGAAACATATATTGGGATTAGTAGGTGACGGTTAGGGAAAAATTTATTATCAGTTAAGGAATCATTTATACATTGCTTGTTATTGTGTTATTATCCTTATTATTTCCATGTTTCATATCTGGTTATAATTCATGCATTTTATTATTGGCTATAGTAAGTGTCAATGTAGACCTCTCGTCATTACTCCATCAGGTTAGACAGGATACTTACTGGGTACATATTGTTCATATACTCACGCTACACTTCTGCACTGACCATGCAGGATCTGCGGCAGGTGCATATGGTAGTCATCCTGGCACGCACTCCTAATACTCGGAGATTGAGTGGTGTATTTGCCTTCCGAGTCCGTTCTGCAGCACCTGAAGTCTCTTTTTTGTATTTCTTTTTATCGATTTTATTTCAGACACTAGTTTAGTGTTCTGTATATTCTACTAGTAGCTCATACACTTGTGACACAAAACCTTGGAATTAAGATAGTAGGCACTTGATGGTTTTGAGTATTTATTTCACCTTACCTGTTCTTATAATTGTTACACTTTATTTTAAATTTTCTCACCTCTTACTTATTTGATAATTAAAAATCAACTATTTCTATAATATTAAAAAGAATGGATACATTGCTAGCTCACCGTTGACTTGTCTAGCGGTGACGTTGGGTGTTATCACGGCCTATAGAAAATTAGGTCGTGACATATGATATCTTACTTTTTCTTGAAGTTCTAACGTACAAATTCCGCATTGACCATGAGATTGAAGCTCTCTTACCACTGTATGAATAATTTTTGTTGCGGAAAGAATTCTTCAATTATTGGCTTTATCAGCAATTGCCTCACACTAGGGCCGGCTCAAAGGCTAGGCAAGTAAGGTATATGCTGTAAAAATGGCATGTAGTAGCCACTATTTAAAGTGGTATTTACTTTTTATCCACTATTTTTAATGCTGAGCAAAACTAGCCACTAGTCTATTAAAATTAATATGAAAAGATATAGTTACCCTTTCCTTCCCAAATAGAATTACCCTTTCCTTCCCAAACAGTATCGAAGTCTCACTGCAATAAATCTGCCTGTTCCTACCCTCCAAACTGCAGAAGCCCAAATTTTATTTTTACCTAATTGCAATTATAATTCCCAACAGAGGGGATTCATTTAAACTCCTTGGAATTGTGAACAATAAACTTCTGACAAGTCAATCCTGAAAATCATCTATTCCTACTTTCCCTCCCAAGAACTAATCCAATGGCAAAATTAATCTACATTTCCAACGCTAAAAGAACACTAAACTGGTATTAATTATAGCCATAAATTTCACAATTCAGATTTCAGTTCATAAATGGCAAAACCAATATAAATTTTCAAACTTGTAAAACGTAATTGGCACGTTACAATAACAAGGTAAAGAAAAAAAACGTAATTTTCAAACGCACTAGTAGTTGTTTGCATGCAACTAATCAACAAATTCTGATTAAAAAAAACTCAACACACTTACAGATACTACATAATACAAAAGAAAAATAGAAAGATATTAAGATTCAAAATAGAAAGATATTAAGATTCATGATCATGCCTGTAAAATCAGACTTATGTTAAATCCCCAAGAGATCCGATAAAAACTTCGGTAGCCAAAATCCATTTAAGATTCTAACATTTCTTCGCAATTAAGGCACATAGAAACTAGTACTAAATTGTGTTTTGTTATTTTAGGATATGCACATACACATTTACTTTGCAGCAGGAGCGGCTTTAAAAATTAATGACAGACAGTCCTTAAATTTGACATGCAGGTCCAAAAGATAAGGACAGACAGTCCTTAACTTATAGTTTTAAGTTTAAAACTTAAGGACAGTCAGTATTTAAGTTATTGTTTCAAGTTCAAAACTTAAGGACTTTCTGTCCTTGACTTTGAGTTTCAGGTTCAAAAGTTAAGGACATACAGTCCTTAACTTATAGTTTTAAGTTCAAAACTTAAGGACAGTCATTATTTAAGTTATTGTTTCAAGTTCAAAACTTAAGGACTTTCTGTCCTTGACTTTGAGTTTCAGGTTCAAAAGTTAAGGACAGACAGTCCTTAACTTTATAGTTTCAAGTTCAAAACTTTAGGACAGATAGTCTTTAAGTTATTGTTTCAAGTTCAAAACTTAAGGACATGCAGTCCTTAACTTTGAGTTTAAAGTTCAAAAGTTAAGGACAGACAGTCCTTAACTTACAGTTACACGTTCAAAAGTTAAGGACAAGCAGTACTTAACTTACATTTACAAGTTCAAAAGTTAAGGACGCTTGGTCTTGAAGTTTGAGTTCCAAGTTTAAAAGTTAAGGAAATGTAACCTTGAAGTCCTCAACTTAGAGTTCCAAGTTCAATAGTTAAGGACATGTAGTCCCGGAGTCCTAAACTTAGAGTTTCAAGTTCAAAAGTTAAGGACATGTAGTCCTGAAGTTTTGAAGTTAAGGAAATGAGCATAAGGGTATTTTCGTCCGGCCAGTTAAAGTTTATTAAACCAGTGGCTAAAAACTAAAGACATTTAAAATGCTGGCTTTAAAATAAAGACATGAGCCGTTAGTGGCTATCTGTGCACATCACTCGTATATGCTTTAGCCCCTAATTTCTAGGGGCCCCAGTTTATTTGTTAATTTTTGTTTTAAAAAATAAGCATTTTATAGTAAAACTTATCAATATAAAGTTGATGTAACTATTGAGGGATGAAAAAGTTCTCTTGAGTATAGTAAATATATCTTTATTATTTTCTTAACTAGATGTATCCTTCGTTTTACATTTTTTACATTCTGCCCACTAAAACCTATAAGTATTATTTTAAAATTGAGATAGCTAAATGATGAGAATTTGATCAAAAAAACACAAATATTGTAATAACCTTTGATGATCCTTAAAGCTTAATAGTCACTCAAATATTGATTGCTTAGACTTATAATTCAAATTAAAAGTAAGGAAATAATAAAAGTAGAAGATAATATTCTAATCGATATACTTAATTACATATTCTTTTTCGAATGCCTAACAGTTGCCTCAATGGAATAAGTTTTTCAAAATAAAAATATATAAGATCAATATTGTCTCAAGAGTAATTAAATCGATTAGGCATATTATCAATTGAAAATAGTTACCAAAGAAATCAATTAAAAAAATTTTGAACATCTAATTGTAATTATGTTGTAGGCCTCCAATTGTGTCGAGCCGCACACGCCTCACTTAAGAGTTAATTTGCATGCCTTGCAGTTAGTACGTATAATTTGTATACATTGTCATTGATAGCATGTGGTTCTCATCAAATCTCATTGATCACCATCACCAATGTTCGCGTGTTTTGCATTTCCCCTAGAGTTATGCTAATGTCCTCTAGTAGCTCTTGCAGAAAGAAATCATAATTTTTTTTGAAAGACTCAAGAAAGTTAAAACCATACACTTTTTAGTTGGCTTTCTTATCTCGTAAAAGATATTTATTGTGATGATCCGGCCGGTCGTCTTAAGAGTTAACTCCCGATTTCTTATTAACTATTTTTTCCAAGTTTATTTCTACTGTTTTGGCTTGCCGGGACGTTCGGTTTTGAGTTTCAGAGAGTTTTTGGACACTTAGTCCCTAAATGAGAGCTAAAGTATTGGAAAGTGGTCCAGAATCGGAACAGTGTGAAGACTGCCTCGAAATTGAAATCCGATAGTTTCGTTAGCCCCGTTGGATGATTTTGGGGTTGGGAGCGTATTCGGATTGTGTTTTGGATGTCCTTAGCTAATTTAGGCTTAAAATGCTGAAGTTTGAATTTTAAAAGTTTCCAGTTCGATAGTGGAATTTTGATCCGAGGGTCAGAATAGAATTCTGGAAGTTGCAGAAGTTCCGTCATGTCATTTGGGATGTGTGTGTAAAATTTCAGGTCATTTGGACGGGGTTTGGTAGACTTTTTGATCAAAATGTGTTTTTAGTGTTTTTTAGAACTTTTAAGCTTGAATTCGATGAAAAGTAGGCGTTTTGATGTTGTTTATGGCGTTCCGAAGGTTGGAACAAGTTTTAATGATGTTATGAGGTATGTTCTTAGGTTTGGTTGAGGTCCCGGGGGCCACGGGTGTGTTTCAGATGCTCAATGGGTCATTTTTAGAACTTAGAAAATTGCAGAAAATCTGTCAGCTGATATCCTTCTTCGCGTTCGCGTCTTCTCCTCCGCGTTCGCGAAGAGTAATCTTGGAGGAGGACTTGTTGTACTTCGCGTTCGCATTAGGCCTCCCGCGTTGGCGAAGGTTTGCCTTTTTCCTTCTTCGCGAACTCCTCGCGTTCGCGTAGTATAATTTGGCGCTGAGGAGCTATGGCTATTTTCCTCATCGCGTTCGTGTCCTTCGTCATGTGTTCGCGTAGCTTTGTTAGTTCACTCTTCGCGTTTGCGTACTGGTTCACGCGTTTGCGAAGGGCAATCTCTGGGCCACCATATTTTCCTCCTTCGCGTTCGCAAGCTTGCTTCCGCGTTTGCGAAGCATATTTGGGCAGCCTTTATTTTTCTTCTTCGCTAACGTGAGACTTCCTCCGCGTTCGCGATGCTTTAAATACCTGGGTAGATATAAGATTTTAAAATCGAGGGTTTCGCCATTTTTATCAAAACTTAAGCTTGGGAGCTCGGATTTGAGCGAGATTTTGAGGGATTTTCAGAGATATCGATTGGGTAACGATTCTAAACTCCTTTTTGCTTGTAACCTACTAATCTAAGCATGAATTCCCCCTTTAATTTCGGATTTTGAATGAAAATTTGATAAAATTTCATAGGCTGACTTTTGAGTTTTGATTGAGCATTTGATATCGTATTTGGATAATTTTAATATGGTTGGACTCGTGAGAGTATGAGGTTTCTGAAAATGTTAATTACAACCGATTTCGAGACGTCGGCATGAGGTGCATTTTGGTTATTTTACCTAATTTGGCGTCTTAGCTTTTAATTAAATCGTAGAATCAGTTTCTTGAAGTATTATTACGTTATGAAATGGAATTAAATAGATTCGGGCCATTTGGAGTCGTATACTCATCGCAAAGGCGTAATTTCTATTTGACTTTGAGTCGGTTCGAGGTAAGTGGCTTGTCAAACCTTGTGTGGGGGACCTTTCCCCTTAGGATATGATATTTGGTAATTGAATTGCCTTGTACATGAGGTAACGAGCGCGTACTTGTGCGATTTGATGGAAACCCAATTTTTTCTTAAAGTATTTATTAGCATGTTTCCTTTCCTGCTTCATTATACTTGCAAATTTAGTATGTTGTTAGTTAGAAAAGAATGTTTAGTTGATTAGACTGCTTATTTGCTTAAATTGCCTTGAGTGCACTACGTGAAGCATGTTAGGCTAGGATTAGTTGTTTTTCCTTGATATGAAATTTCGTTCCGAATATCCTCTTGATTGTTGCTGCGTATTTACATTGGGACTATTGATGTGGGATTCCGGTAGCTCCCCCTTGTTTGTTTACTTTGGGACTACGGGTTAGATTCCCGATAGATTCCCCTGCACATTTATATGGAACTACGAGAATGCACCCAGTAGATTCCCCCAGTACTGAGCATTTACATTTGGTACTATGGACCGGGGTTCCGGTAGATCCCCGTACATTGATAATTGGACTACGGGACGGTATCTTGGGAGATCCCCGTTGTTACTATAGGTATTGAGCTGTTCTTATTTCTGTGTCTTCCCTGTTCTTTATGTATATGTTGTTGCCTTGCATAACCTATCTTAATTCACGGTTGTACTCATTATATTATCTATTTTATATTGTTGGAAACTTTATATTATGTTTGACCTCAGTAGGTCCCTGACCTTCCTCGTCACTACTCGACTGAGGTTAGGCTTGGCACTTACTGAGTATCGTTGTGGTGTACTCATGCCCTTTCTGCGCATATTTTTTGTGTGCAGATCCAGGTACCTCTGCCCAGGCGTATCATCCTTGAGGCAGGGAGATTTATCAAAGACTTTGAGGTATATCTGCTATGTCCACAGGCCGAGGAGTCTCTATCTTATTCCATCTTTTTGCATTTAGTCTTCTTATTATTGTTGCTATAGACATTCTGGAGTTAGAGCATTGTACTGCATTTTCTTTTAGCTTGTGTTCCCGTGAGTTTTTGGGTTTTGGGATAGTATTGTAGGATACTGTGATGTTGAGTTATATATGTCGAGCGGCATTTCATATATTGTTTCCTTCCGTTTGTTTAGTTTTGATTATTACTTTGCAATTAGCTACTTTTCCGCATTGTTAGGCTTACCTAGTCATAGAGACTAGGTACTGTCATGACATGTTCACGGAGGGCAGACTGGGGTCGTGACAAGTTGGTATCAGAGCTTTAGGTTCATAGGAGTCACGGAACACAGGCCGGTTTATTAGAGTCTCGCTGATCGGTACGGAGACATCTGTATTTATCTATGAGAGGCTACGTAACTATTAGGAAAATTCCACTTCATTTGATTACCTTGTCGTGCGAGATTTTGGTATCACAATTAAACTTCTATCTTTCTTGTCTCTTATAGATGGTGAGGACACGTGCTACTCGAGATGATCAGGCACCCATGCCCCCTACTGTAGCCATCAGAGGTCGGGGTAGTGGTCGAGTATGCGCACGTGGTGCAGCCAGAGCACCTGCGCGAGCTGCCGCTGAGGTACCACCACCAGATCCAGCCGGAGTCCAGGCACCTGGCACGCCTACTGCTCCTACTACTACTCCAGCTCTTTAGAAGACTCTAGCACAGTTCATAAGCATGTACAACACTTTGGCTCATGCAGGGTTTCTTCCCCTCGCCGTAGCCACATCCCATGCCGGGGGAGGAGCACAGACTCCCGCCGCCCGCACTCCTGAGCAGCGAGTGCATGTTGAGCAGGTTCTAGAGATTATTCCTATACCGCTTGCAGTGCCAGTTCAGCTTAGGGGCATGGCAGCAGCTTCCGAGTAGGAGCAGTTTAGGCTTGAGAGGTTCAAGAGGTATAATCCTCCTAAGTTCAGTGGTCTAGCATCGGAGGATGCTTTGGGATTTCTTGATGAGTGTTACAACATTCTCCATACTATGGGTGTTTTTGGATCGAGCGGGGTTTCTTTCACTACCTTCCAGCTTCAAGGAGCCACCTATGATTGGTGGCACACCTATGAGTTAGACAGTCCAGATGCAGCTGCTTCACTGACTTGGGCTCAGTTTTCGGATCTTTTCCTACGAGAGTATGTTCCTTAGAGCGTCAGGGACACATGGCGCACAGAGTTTAAGCATTTGCACCAGAGTGCTATGACTGTTTCAGAGTATGTTGTTCATTACGCCAGTTTGGCTAGGCATGCACCAGCCTTGGTTGATACTGTTCGCAAGAGAGTTCGCCAGTTTATTGAGGGGCTTGTTCCCAGCATCAGATCTAGCATGGATCGTGAGTTGGAGATGGATATTTCTTATCAGTAGGTGGTAAGCATTGCTAAGAGGATTAAGGGTATGCATGCCAGGGAGAGAGAGGAGAGGGAGGCCAAGAGAGAGTCGGGTCATTATTCTGGTTCCAGCACCCTAGCTTCAGGTCGTCATGGTAGGGGTTATATGAGTCGGCCCGTTCATTCAGCTCTTCCAGCAGCCAGCAGTGCTCTAGCTCCTCCTAGGCCTCAGGAGCCTTATTATACACCTCCGGTTTCTGCGCGCCTCCTGCGCGGGGTGCTTTTAGAGGTCAGTCTAGCAGACCTAGCCCTAGCCAGTCACAGCCACCACGTCCTCCCAGAGTTTGTTTTGAGTATAGTAACACGCTTCATATGGTTAGAGATTGCCCCGTGCTTGCGAGGGGTGCACCTTCACAGACTCCTCAGCCACAGCGTGCCCCACAGAGTTCTTAGTCTATGATCATGGCTCCAGCTGCTACCTCATCCGCCTCTCTAGCTAGGGATGGAGGTCGGGGAGGTATAGGTCGCCCTAGAGTGGGAGGCCCATCCAGATACTATGCCATGTCTGCTCGTACTGAGGTTGTTGCCTCTGATTCTGTCATCACATGTATTATATTGGTTTTCCACAGAGATGCATTGGTTCTATTCGATCGAGGCTCTACTTACTCTTATGTGTCTTCTTATTGTGCTCCATATTTGGGTGTACCTCGGGATTCTTTGAGTGTCCATATTTATGTTTCTACTCCTGTGGAAGATTCACTTGTTGTGGATCGTGTTTATCGGTCGAGTTTAGTTACTCTCCATGGTTTTGATACCAGGTCCGATTTGTTGTTACTCAGCATGGTTGATTTTGATATTATCTTAGGCATGGACCGGTTGTCTCCCCATTATGCTATTTTTGATTGTCACGCCAAAACTGTGACGCTGGCTATCCCAGGTGTACTGTGTGTTGAGTGGAGGGGTACCTTAGATCATACCCCCAATAGAGTTATTTCTTTTCTTAAAGCTCAGCGTATGGTTGAGAAGGGGTGTGATGCGTATTTAGCTTAGGTGAGAGATGGCAGCATTGATACCCCTTCAGTTGATTCAGTCCCAGTAGTGGGGGACTATCCCGATGTGTTTCCAACTGATCTTCCGGGCATGCCGCCTGATAGAGACATTGATTTTGGCATTGATTTGTTGCCGAGCACTCAGCCCATTTCCATTCCCCCTCTATCGTATGGCTCCTCCTAAGTTGAAGGAGTTGAAGGATCAGTTACAGGAATTGCTTGATAAGGGTTTTATTCGACACAATGTTTCACCTTTGGGTGCTCTTATCTTGTTTGTGAAGAAAAAGGATGGTTATATGCGTATGTGTATCGACTATCTCCAGTTAAATAAGGCTACAATGAAAAACCGTTATCCTTTGCCTCGTATTGATGATCTATTTGACCAGTTTCAAGGCGCACGAGTGTTTTCCAAGATTGATTTGCAATTAGGTTACCATCAGTTGAAGATTCGATAGCCAGATATCCCGAAGACTACTTTCAGGACTCGGTATGGGCATTACGAGTTCCTTGTTATGTCATTTGGGCTGACCAATTCCCCAGCATCCTTCATGCATTTGATGCATAGTGTATTCCGAACATATCTTGACTCTTATGTCATTATTTCTATTGATGATATTCTGGTGTATTCCTGGAGTCGGAAAGATCATGAGCAGCACCTGAGGACAGTGCTTCAGACTCTGAGGGAAAAGAACTTATATGCAAAGTTCTCAAAATGTGAGTTTTGGTTAGATTATGTGGCATTCATGGGCCACGTGGTATCGAGTGGGGGTATTCGGGTGGATCCGAAGAAGATAGAGGCCGTGCAGAGTTGGCCCAGACCATCCTCAACTATAGAGATCCGTAGTTTCCTAGGCTTGGCAGGATACTACCGTTATTTCGTGGAGGGGTTTTCATCGTTGCAGCCCCTATGACTAGATTGACCCAGAAGGGTGCTCCATTTCAGTGGACAGAAGAGTGTGAGACAAGCTTTCAGAAGCTCAAGACAGCTTTGACTACAGCCCCAGTTTTGATATTGCCTACAGGTTCAGGATCTTATACTATTGGGATGGCTCGAGATTTGGCCTTGGAGTGGTATTGATGCAGGACGGTAGGGTGATTTCCCACGCGTCCAGACAGTTAAAGATACATGAGAATAATTATCATGTCTATGATCTTGAGTTAGTTTCCATTTTTCATGCCCTGAAGATTTGGCACCATTATCTATATGGTGTGCCTTGTGAGATTTATACTGACCATCGGAGCTTGCAATACTTGTTCAAGCAAAAGGATCTAAATCTATGCCAGAGGAGTTGAGTCGCCGGGCGGAGAGTTTGGGGAGTTTGGCATATTTACCAGTATCAGAGAGGCCTATGGCGATGGATTTTCAGGCCTTAACCAGCCAGTTTGTGAGATTGGATCTTTCGGAGTCCGGTCGGGTTCTAGCTTGCGTGGTTTCTCGGTCTTCATTATTTAATCATATCAGGGAGCGGCAGTACGATGACCCTCACTTACTTGTCCTTAAGGATATGGTTCATCATGGTATGCCAGATATGTGACCATTGGCAAGGATAGAGTATTGAGGATACAGGGTCGAGTTTGTATACCCAATGTTGATGGGCTACAGGAGCTGATTCTAGAGAAGGCCCCATAGTTCGCGGTACTCCATCCATCTGGGTGCCGAGAAGATGTATCGGACTTGAGGCAGCACTATTAGTGGAGGCGGATGAAGAAAGATATAGTTGGGTAGCTCGGTGCCTCAATGTCAGCAGGTGAAATATGAGCACCAGTGTGAGGCCCCGTGAAATTCCTACTTAAGAACCCGAATTCCGTGGTGCCAAGTTAAGAGCATGTGTTAGAAATTCATAGATATTCTTCGCAGCGAGCTTGCTCGCCGCGGCTCGGACCTTTTTGGATTGAATAGTGCATTAAAAAGTCAAGAATAAGTTTCCAGAAATATGCAAGAAATGCGGTCTAGAATGCGACCGCAGAACGTGAATGCGGACCGCATTATTACCGCAAATTGAATCAGAACGTATGGTTTTTGGGAGACATTTTTGCGGTCCATTATGCGGACCGCATGTTCATTCTGCGATCGTAGATGTGATCGCATATTTGACGCGGGGCTCCAATTTTCTAATTTTTAACCCGATTTCCCTATCGATATATTTGATATTAGGGCTCATTTTGAGCATTCTTCTGAGCATTTTCTAGAGAGAGGGAGGGTTCTTAGAGGTGGAAAGTGTTCCCCCATCAAATTCTCCTTAGAATATTGCTACATCCTTGAAACTAATCAAGTGGAGG